>JAJPUD010015483.1:20225-37233 GCA_023553655.1 Myrmecobius fasciatus | reverse complement strand
GGGGGAAGGAATTTGTGACCAAAGAAGAACTAGAGGTCATCATTAATCACAAAATAGATAAGTTTGACTATATCAAGTTAAAAAGTTTTTGTACAAACAAAATGAATGCAGACAAGATTAGAAGGGTAGCAGTAAACTGGGAAAATATTTTTACATCCAAAGGTTCTGATAAAGGCCTCATTTCTAAAATATATAGAGAATTGACTCAAATATATAAGAATTCAAGCCATTCTCCAATTGACAAATGGTCAACAGATATGAACAGACAATTTTCAGACGAAGAAATTAAAACTATTTCCGGTCACATGAAAAGGTGCTCCAAGTCACTATTGATCAGAGAAATGCAAATTAAGACAACTCTGAGATACCACTACACACCTGTCAGATTGGCTAAAATGACAGGAAATGATAATGATAGCTGTTGGAGGGGATGTGGGAAAACTGGGACACTGATACATTGTTGGTGGAACTGTGAATGGATCCAACCATTCTGGAGAGCAATTTGGAGCTATGCTCAAAGAGTTATCAAACTGTGCATACCCTTTGACCCAACAGTGTTTCTACTGGGCCTATATCCCAAAGAGATTTTGAAGGAGGGAAAGGGACCCACATGTGCAAAAATGTTTGTGGCAGCCCTTTTTGTAGTGGCAAGAAACTGGAAATTGAAAAGATGCTCATCAATTGGAGAATGGCTGAATAAATTATGGTATATGAATGTTATA
This sequence comes from Myrmecobius fasciatus, assembly GCA_023553655.1. Taxonomy (NCBI): domain Eukaryota; kingdom Metazoa; phylum Chordata; class Mammalia; order Dasyuromorphia; family Myrmecobiidae; genus Myrmecobius; species Myrmecobius fasciatus. Next base: position 36,511 of record JAJPUD010015483.1, on the reverse strand, counting down.
GAATATTATTGTTCTGTAAGAAATGACCAACAGGAGGATTTCAGAGAGGATTGGAGAGACTTGCATGAACTGATGCTGAGTGAAATCAGCAGAACCAGGAGAACATTATACACAGCAACAAGACTATATGATGATCAATTTTGATGGACATGGTTCTCTCCAACAATGATGTGATTGAAACCAGTTGTGCTGCGATGAAGATAGTCATATACATCCAGAGAGAGGCCTGTGGGAACTGAGAGTGAACCACAACACAGCATTTTAACGCTTTCTGTGAATATTTCCATGCATTCTGTTTTCCTTCTTAGGTTGTTTTTTTTTCTTCTTCTCTTTCTAGATCTGATGTTTCTTGTGCAGTAAGATAACTGTATAGATATGTATACATGTATTGTACTTGTCATATAATTTATCCTATCTAGCATGTATTAGATTACCTGTCATCTAGGGGTGGGGGGCGGGGGGAGGGAAAGGAAAAGCTTGGGAAAAAAAAGTTTTTTTTGCAAAGGTCAATGTTGAAAGGTCACTCATATGTTTTGCAAATAAAAAGCTTTATTAAAAAAAAAAGAATAAGTCTGACCACATCACCCCCAGATTCTCACCTCACCCCTACATCTTGGTTCCTACATTGCTTTCAAGACTCAGGCCTTACTACATTCATCACAAGTTTTATGTTCTAGTAGTCAAAATGGACTATTTGTTAACTGTTGCCCAAGCTCACTGCCCATGTCTTGCCCATGTCTGATCTCCATGCATTCACATGGTCTACATACACCCATGCCATCCACCTCTCAAAATTTTTCTTCCTGGGAAACAGTGGCTAGAGCACCAGATCTGGACTCAGGAGGACCTGAGTTCAAATCCAGCCTCACAGACTTAACACTTACTAGCTGTGTTATCCTGGGCAAATCACAACTTCAATTACCTCACAAAAAAAAGATAGGAAGGGAGGGAGAGAGGATAGAAGGAAGCAAGAAAGGAGTAACAAACAATAAAGGTCCCCCCTTTTCCCTCGCATCCTCTCCCCCCACATCTTGTCAGGGTTTTCCCTGTCCTCAGTGCTGGCCAGGAACACTCTGATTGGTTTTCTTTCATGCTCCCCTTGACAACTAGTTTCTAGTATGATTTTTTTTGAATTTTCTCCATCATCTCTAATAGGTGGGGGATAGGATGGGAGTAGGGTTCCAGTGCTAAAGATTCTCTAGACATTTCAACAAGCATCTCAAAATGGCCCATCAAAATCCCTTTCCTCAGTATATGTCTCTGAATTCCAGTCCCGCTCCTACCCAAATGATCCTCATGCTGCTGCCAGGCACAGTTCCGAGGCCCCAGGGCTGTGTGCTGCCATCGACAAGCTGCCAGAAGTCTGTTTGGGAAATGAGAATGCTTTAGGTCCTGGTGTCTGAGTCCTCCCTTGAACTGGTGCTGAATGGTGCAGAATATCTGGGATAGCCTGTGGTACCACATCCTGGGGAAAAGAGCAAAGGAAAAGTGAGCCAAGAGGTGCCATTGAACCTAGTTAGAGGTGACAGGACTTAATGATGTCAAGTACAGAGGGTTACCTTCAATTTGGGAAAGCTCACCACAAAGGGCCCCAAGGCATTGTTTTCCCTTGCCTCACTCACTATTCACTTGGTCCCCAATAATCTGGCTTTTGCCTCCATCACCACAATGAACTTTAATCACAAAACCTTACAGTTGAAAGAGAACTCAGAGGCCATCTAGTCCAATCTCTAACTGAAGGAGGAAGGATACTGCAATAAGAAGGGCACAGCTTCCCAAAATAGGGAAATGCTATTCCCTTTGCCCTCTGCCATGGCCAGGTTTCATCTGTAGCACTGGGTTCTCTTCTGGGAACCACATTTTAAGGATAAGGTTGATATGGAGAATGCCTAGAGAAGGACAACCAGTATAGAGAAGTCTTCAACCCATTGTCATATGAAGAACTCGCCATGTTTGGCCTAGAGAAGAAATTACTCAAAGGGGACATAAGAACTTGTCTTCCATTATTTGAAATGCTGTCACATGTAAGAGAGATCCGACTATAAGCAATTGGGGGGGGGGTACAAAATGAAAATTTAAGCTTACGCTTAACACTTCCTAGCTGTGTGACCCTGGGCAAGTCACTTAACCTCAATTGCCTCAGGACAAAAAAAAACTTTTTAAGTTTGATGTTAGGAAAAAATAAACAAAAAACAAAAAACAAAAATAAACTTCTTAATAATTAGATGAAAAGGGAAATGGACTACTTCAGGAAGTAGTGGGTTTGCTTCAGGCAGGCTTCAAGCAAAGGGTGCATGACCACTTCTTAGAGATAGAAGAGCAGGATTTTTTTTCAGTTGGCCTAGATGACTACTGCTGGATGTTCCTTTCACCTCTGAAATGGCACGATTCCATGAAAAGTCTCTATGGCGGCCTAAATGTAATTCACTAATGGTGCCTAAAACAATGGCCTCTTTCCAATTCTCATCTTCCATGATTTTTTTGGTGGCATTCGATTCCCAATGATAAATATCTCCTTCTTTAAACTCTCATACTCCCTACTTCAAATGATCTCTCTTGCTTAGCTTCTATAACACCCTGTTCTTCTGATTTTCCTTCTTTTCCAACTATTTCTGTTTCTTTTAATTGGCTCTCCTTGTTCTTCCTACCTCCCATGTCCTTACCTTCTCTTCTTTTAATTCTGTATTCCGTTCTTTGCAGACCTTACCTATTCTCAAATCACTAGGCTGATTCCTTCAAGATCTCTATCTATACAGGTGCAGAACCAAGATGGTGGAGTAAAGGGAATACTGTTGTTGAGATCCCCCAACGTTTTCTTCTAAACAACAACTATTTAAAAAGCATGTCAAATAAAATTCTAAATGACATAATCAACAAACAGGCATAGGGTACCTTTTTCAGGGCCAAGAAGGCTTAAAAGGACAGAAAGAGAGGTCTGTAGCACTGATGTGGGGGCTGGCCAGGGACACCTTGCAGCAGAAGTGATACCAGCTTGGCCCTTGAAAGTGGCAGGATGGCAGAAACAGAAGCATTCAGCAGCCAGAGATAGTAAAAATATCAAATACCTGGTTAGAAAGAGATTGCAAGGGACCTCTGGGGGACACCAGACATAAGACTAAGTACCATTTAACAACTCCTATGCCCCTTAAATAGTTCAGGGTTGCAGTTTCAGGAAGGAGAGAAATGCAGGCCCAGGGGACCAAAGGCCCTACTTGGGTAAGGAGCAAAACAGACCGGGAGAGCAGTGGCTATAACCTCTCCCCTGATCACCCCAGTTTGGAAGCACTGAAAATTTACAGGCCTCTAAAACTAACTGTGAAAATAGCATAAGGACATAAAAGACAGAAGTTCAAATCAGTCCCTCCACTCCCACTCCCATAGGTGAGAAGAGTCCAACTCTAACATAAAGTCCAAAATTAAAAAACAAGCTGGAAAAATGAGCAAACAAAAAGGAACCTAGGAAGAGTTGCTATGATTATAGAGAAACTGAAGACACAAACTCAGAAGAAGATATGGAAACAAAACTTCAAAGAAAAATGGAAAAAAAAATTTACAGCAATGTTCTCTGACAAATGTTTCGTTTCTCAAATATATAGGGAACTGAGTCAAATTTATTTAAAAAAAACAACAGTCATTCTCCAACTGATAGATAATAAAAAGATATGAACAGGCAGTTTTCAGAAGAAATCAAAATTATCAAGTCAAAATAAATACTCTAAATCACTAATAATTAGAGAAATGCTCATTAAAACAACTCATACTCATTAGATTGGCTAAGATGACAGGAAAGGAAAATGACAGATGCTGAAGAAGATGTGGAAAAATAGACACGAATGTACTGTTGCTGAAGCTGTGAACTGGAACAATCATTATGGAGCTATGTTCAAAAGATTATATAATACTGTACATACCCTTTGGCCCAGCAATGCCAGGTCTGGGTCTGCATTCTAAAGCATTTTTTTTTTGCTTTTTGGCTGAGGCAATTGGGGTTAAGTGGCTTGCCCAGAGTCACACAGCTAGGGAATGTTAAGTGTCTGAGACCAGATTTGAACCCAGGTCCTCCTGACTTCAGGGCTGGGGCTCTATCCACTGCGCCACCTAGCTGCCCCAAGAAATTTTTAAAAAGGAAAGGGACTCATATTCAAAAATATTTCTAGCAGCTCTTTTTGGGATACAAAGAATTAGAAACTGAGGAGATGCCCATCAATCAAAGAATGACTGAACAAGCTGTGTTTTATGAATATGATGGAAAACTATTGTGCTATAAAAAAATGACAAAGGGGATGGTTTCAGAAAAACCTGGAAAGGCTTACACAAACTGATTCAAAATAAAGTAAGTAGAACATGGAGAACATTGTACATAGTAACAGCAATATTGTAAGGATATTCAACTGTAAAAGACTTAGCAACTCTGATTGATAAAATAATCCTTGATCATTCCAAAGGACTCATGATGGAAAATACTATCCACTTTCAAAGAGAGACTTTCTCAGTATAGACTGAAGCAGATATTTTTCACTTTCTTTATTTTTCTTGCTTTCTCCTCCCTCCCTTTTACAACATGGCTAATGGGGAAATGTGTTTTGCATGACTTCATACGTATAATGGTGCATGTATTCCAATTTGGCACATCCTATATATAACCCCTGGCTCTGAAAACTAGCACTGCTTGCCTTCCCAATGGGTGGGAAGTCTGGAGGGAGGAAAGGAAAAAATTTGGAAATCAAAATTTTTTTGACAAGACACCCAGGGTCACACAGCTTGTAAGTGTCAAGAGTTTCAGGTCAAATATGAACTCAGGTCCTCCAGACTCCAAATATTCTATCCACTGTGCCAAAATATATTTTTTAAAAAAGGGAAAAGAAAGATCTCTATCTCCAGTCCCTATTTGTTAACCAAATGCCTGCAGGGCATCCACACTTGGATGAACTCAGTATGTCCCAAATAATCCTGCCCACCACTAACCCCATCTCAAAACCAGATACTCAATGCAACTTTTCAATTTCTTTCAATGTCACCATCTTCCTAATTCCATAGTCTTTCAACCTCAGTAAGAGTTGTCTATCTTCTTGTACTTGGGTCCAATCACTTATTATGTCACATTGGTTCTTCCTTTATATCTCCTAAATTCATCCCTTTTCTTTCTATTTCTCTTGTCAGGCTCTGATCAATTTCTGCCTGTATTACTGCAATAATCTCCTAACAGGTTTTCTTGCTGCCAATCCATCCTGCACATTATTGCCAAAGCAATCTTCTTAAAAACCCTGTCATTCCCTTATTTGAAAACTCATGATCACTCCCAACTGTCCATCAAATCAAGCTTCTCTAACTGGAAATATAACATGCCAGGTGTAAATATTGTTAATATTCTCTTTTCTCTCTTCTAGTGATGAGCACAGGGCAATCAACAAAAGACTTATTTTTGTGAAATTATTAATACAAACCCTAACTTTATATCAGATGGTTGACAAACCAAGTGGCCTCTTTCTGGACACATGAAAAGAAAATGTTCTTTTTTTCCATTTTTTCTTACAAAAAAGGCTTCAGAAAATTTGTCCTTTTAAAATATCAACAATTATACACCCAGAGAGAGGGATATGAATATGGACCACAACATAACATTTTCATGCTCTCATTTGGAGCTATGCTCAAAAAGTTGTCAAACTGTGCATACCCTTTGACCCAGCAGTGTTTCTACTGGGCCTATATCCCAAAGAGATCTTAGAGGAGGGAAAGGGACCCACATGTGCAAGAATGTTTGTGGCAGCCCTTTTTGTAGTGGCTAGAAACTGGAAACTGAAGGGATGCCCATCAATTGGAGAGTGGCTGAATAAATTATGGTATATGAATGTTATGGAATATTATTGTTCTGTAAGAAACGACCAGCAGGACGATTTCAGGGAGGCCTGGAGAGACTTGCATGAACTGATGCTGAGTGAAACGAGCAGAACCAGGAGATCATCATGCACAGCAACAACAGTATTACATGATGATCAATTCTGATGGACATGGATCTCTGCAATAAAGAATTGTCTCAAACCAGTTCCAGTTGTTCACTGAAGAAAACCATATACACCCAGAAAGAGGGACATGAAATATGGACCACAACGTAACATTTTCATGATCTCTATTGACATTTGCTTGCATTGTGTTGCCTTTCTCTGATTCTTTTTTTTTCTTGTAGATAGGATTTTTCTTGCATAATTTCTCAAGCATTTCAACATTATTAACATGTAGTGGACTTCCTGCCATCTAGGGGAGGGGAGGGGACTGGGGGTAAAATTTGTATTGGAAAGCTTTGTAAAGATCAAGGTTGGGGAACTACCCATACATATGTTATACAAATAAAAAGCTTAAAAAAATAAAATAAAATAAAATAAAATAAAATAAAATAAAATAAAATAAAATAAAATAAAATATGAAAAAAAAGTAAAGAATGTGGATAGAATGTGTCCATGTGGCCATGAAGTCACACGCAACTAAACAAAAACACAGGAAAAAAGAAGCAACATGTTATAGAATAAATCTTATTGTAAAGAAAAAAAAAACATTTTCATGCTCTCGATTGATGTTTGCTTGCATTGGGTTTCCTTTCTCTGATTTTTCTTTCTTGTGGATACGATTTTTCTTGCACAAGAATAAGTGTGGAAATATGTATACATATATTCGACTGGTCAAGTATTTTACCATAATTAACATGTAGTAGACTTCCTGCCATCTAGGGGAGGGGGTGGGGGGATAGGGGGGAAAAATTTGTAACAGAAAGCTTTGCAAAGATCAATGTTGAAAAATTACCCATACATATGTTTTGCAAATAAAAAGCTTTAATAAAAAAATAAAATAAAATTGGAAAATAAAATAAAATATCAACAAAGTAAGGTATTTTTATATTCCATACTTCCCTGGAGCTTGAATTCAAAAGCAAAGAAAGTCTCCAGTCACACTGACCCTCCATCTTCCAAAGTGACAGAGAGGAAACAAAAGAGGAAATTAATAGTCAATAAACATTTATTAATCAGCTACTATGTGCCAGCACTATGCTAAGTGCTGGGGATACAAATATGAAAAAGAAAGGTAGTCTCTGCCCTCAAAGAGCTTAGAATTGAATGAGGGAAGACAAGACACAAAAGAAACTAAAAAGTGGAGGATGGAAGCCTGATATGGAACCAAGATGGAGAAGACCCAAAGTAGAGTCAGGTAGGTAAATAAGGAGCTACTTTGAACTAAACTCCCTCCTTAGATGGAAGTATGGAATTGACGGCCTCACTCTCCAGAGAGGCAGAAGGTGGTAAGGAGGGAGAAGATAAAGATCCTACAGGATGATGAGGTTATTCCAATAATGAGCTTCCTGGGGCCTGAAGGAGAAGCCAGTCAGAGAGGTACCAAAGTAATATTAAAGATGCTCAGGGGCAGCTGGCATTTCAGCAGAAGAGAAGGAGCAAAAGTGCCATCATCTAAAGTAATACTTCAATATTGTCCCACTCACCAGCCCCCCCCACTTCAATCTGATTTTGTTTTGTTTTGTTTTAATACCACATCTTCCTCCTGACCCAAATCTCTCCTATATATTTCTGCAGAGTCTTGCCCCTCTGGAGAGATGGCTCCTAACAAACAGGCAAAAATATATAGTGGGAGAACACATCTTGATACCTATCTATTTTAGAAAGACGCTAGTTGTCAGAGCCAGAGGTTCCATGTAGGATGTGCCAGATTGGAATACATGCAATTAAGTAGTCACACATCAATGTAAATTTGTTGGATATTCAATCCTATTTCCCTCCTATTAAGCAGTGGAGGCAGCTTTCTAAAGAAAGTGCAAACATTTATATGTGGACTACCTGAAGAATCTCTGTTTCAAGCTGCTTTTGTCTGGCCCCTGGCAAGCTCCTAGACTGCCTCCTTTACCCCACCTGATCAATACATGTTCAGGAAATGTTTCCAGAATCCTAAAAAAAAAAAAAAAAAAACATTTTCCTTGACCTACCCTATCAAGCTGCTTCTTCATTTCTGTTTTCCTTCACTATTCAATTTGCTGGGGGGAGGGGGGAAGGAATTGGGAAAAGTAGAACCCTGAAGCCTCCATTCCCTAGCCCCTCTCCATCTTTTCTCCATTACCCTCCCCATTCTCTCTTCCTCACACCACCCTTCTTTTCCTTCACCTCCTTTGGCCATCAGGCTTCTGTCTTCTCTGAGTTACTAATACTTCTCTCCCCAAAGTCACCAAATACTTGCTAATAACATGACCCAATCCATTTGTCTCTCATCAGTTCTCCTTCTTTTAGATCTCTCTGCATCACCTAACACTACTGATCACTGTCTCTTATTATCCTGTAGACAATCTCCTCCCTTAGCTTCAGATAGCACAATCCCTAGATTCTCTTCTTCTACTCTTCCTCTTCCTCACTGGCTCTTTATTCTCTTCTCAAATCTTTCATAGGAGTGTTGGCCAGAGCTGTGTTTTAGGCTCTTTTCTCTTCCTTGTATACCTTTTTCCTCTTTCATCTACTCCAACTTTTCTACCATTTTTTTATCTTACTCCCCCCTAAGCATTCTGCACTCCAGCCAAACCGGACTGGTGGCCACCTACCAAACATGCCTTCTGCTCTTCTACTGCCATACCTATATTCATGCTTTAATCTGGGTCAAATGTCCTTCCTACCCCCTTTTTTCCCATTGAATTCATATTCATTATGTAAAACCCATTTCCAATACCCCACATTCTGGAAGCTTTTCTTTAGGTTATCAACCTTACCTAGCATTTTGGATTTCAATTCCTCAATGCACTGAACATATAGTAGTATGTATTAGTTATCTGTGTTTACTTCTTACTCCCCTACTATAGTATAATTAACTCCAGAAACCATTCAACTTTGTATTGTCTCTAGAGTCTCCCACTGCATCCGGTATATGGCAAACACTTGATAAATGAATGCATCTGAGTCTGATGAAAATACAATTGAGCTCACTTTAGAATTCAAGTCAAACATTTACTAAACAGCTACTATATGCAAGACACTGAGCTTGGTATTATAAATACATTCTAAAATTAAATTATAGTTCAGTCACACACAGTTTGGGATTATCTCTCTTTGCCATAGTGTGAATCTGTTATTACGGATAACTAAATATCTACTCCCCTCATTCTCCTCAAAATGAACTAAGTCAATGAATACAAGGAGAACAACAGAAAGGGTCTTTTTAAAATATGTTGGAAGGGGGAAAGAAGATGATTTAAAAAGGGATGGGAGAACTGCTTCTTGGGCCTCTGAAAGTATGACACAGGATTATGGAAAGAATATAGGTGTGCTCAACTCTTATGCTACTTCTGCTTTTTCTACCAAGAAGAATAATCTCTTTACTGAGAAAGCTAGAGCAGAAAAAGTTAAAGGAGATTTGAAACCCAAAATGATCATGATTTAAGGAATGAATTGAAATTCAAGAGATTGTAATAGAGGACCCAGATAGCTTCCATTAGTTCAAGTCACTAGGGGCCTAGATGGCCTGCATCCTAGGGTACTGAAAGAATTAGCAAATGTGATTGCTGAGCTACTGTAAGAGATTTCAGATAAAAAAAATGTTGTCAATGGGAAATATAAGACAGGACAAGAGATCTGGACTTTTGGGGAAAAAAAAGTAAAGCCCCCAAACTATAAATCAGAGTTCTGGGTTTGATTTCTGGCAAAATAGTAGAGTATTTTTAAAGGGATACCTTTGTGAGCATTGAGAAAGGGAAATGATGAACACTAAAGCCCAGCATAAATATCACTAAAATTCACTAAAAATAGTGATAAAGGATTAACTCCTTTTGTCATTTAGTAGGATTACTATAACTGATGGATGAAAAAACATTCTTTTGTCAGCATACACAGATTTAAGTGTGGAGTGATGGAGCAATGGGAGCTAGATGATAGTACAAAGATTTAGAACTGGCTGAATGAGTAAATCCAAAGAGTACTCATTAATAAATTGATGCTGGCTTGGAGGAGCATCCCTAGCTGCCTTATGATCTCTAACATTTTTTAAATTTTATTTTTATATTCAATTTAACAACCCCCCACATGGGCATTTCCACATACATAGGAGAACAGAGAAATGTGAATGCTACTGTAAGTCTTCATTATGTCTAGCTTGCTTTTCTTTTTAAGGAAATAAGTTCCAATTGTAGATTTCAAAGATCAATGTTTTTAAGACTAACATAGCTACAGAGATGGCATGTTTCTCAAATCTACAGATGATATGAAGTGGGAAGGGAGAGCTCAAACACTGGTTAGAAGACATCTCAGCAAGCTAAAACAATGAGAAGGCAGTGAGATGAAATATAATAAAGATCAGTCTAAAATCTTACACTGGAGTTCAAAGAAAAGCGAAATCCAAAAAGGAAAATAAATGGACAGACAACAATGCCTGTGATTAAGATCTACGGAATTTTAGAGGACCACAAAGGCAACATGAATCAATAGCATGAGACAGGACCAAAGAGTTCCACAGGCTTCATTAAGAGAAATATATCAAAGAAATGATGAGCAAGATGCTCTCAGAAAAACCTAGAAAGTCCTCCATGAGCTCCATGTTCAGAGTAATAGCAATGGTGTGGGATGATCAGCTGTGAATGACTTTGCATTTCTTAGCAACACAATGATCAAAGACTATTCTGAAAGGGACTTATGATGAAAAATGCTACCCATATGCAGAGGAAGAACTAATTGTGGCTAAATACAGATTGAAGTATACAACTTTTTTCTAGAGGATGTTTTTTTTGGAGGGGGGTAGATCTATGTTTTCTTTTGCAACATGACTTTTAAGGAAATGTTTTATACAACATCACATGGGTCTTTTTAATGGGGAGGTAAGGGGAAGAAGGGGGAGAATCTGGAACTCAAAGTTTTAAAAACAAATATAAAAAATGCTTTAACTTAACTGTGGAGAAGAAAACATTGAAACATGAAAAAAGAGAAATAGACCATCCAGAATGGATTATGTGACAGTTGTACTACATTCTGGCATGAGCAAACCACATCTGGAAAATCATGTCCTGTGTGGGGCACATTTTAGGAACTATGCTGAAAAACTAGAGCATATCCAGAGGAAGGGGAGGATGACAAGCAGACTAGAGACTAAGACATACAAGATTGGGTTAAAGGAACATGCAAAAGAGAAGGCTCTGAAAGGCTGGGGGAATGTATTTCAGGGAATAAGACTTTTTCCTCCTCTAGCCCAGAGAGCAGATATTGCTGGGAGGCAGATTTTGACTCAATTTGAAGGAAAAACTTAATAATGATTAGAGCTGCCTCAGGAGGTAGGATGATCAGAGGTCCTTAAGTAAGACTGAATAACTATTTGGCCAGGAAATTAAAGGAGATTTGGGTTTGAGTACAGGTTAGACTAGATGACCTCATGGGTCCCTTCTAATCCTGAGACTTATAAGAAACATTATGGCACTTTATTCTCTTGTAATTCCTTGCCCTTGTTCGATGTTTCTAAGTTTTATCTCCCTAGTTAGACTGCAAACTCCTTGAGGAGAGTCAGGGTCATGACCTCCTTTCACACATCCAAAATGCTAAGTTTCCAGTAGGTTCTTACTCTCCTTTTATCCAATCAAACATCGGGCACAGTTGCCAAAGCTCCTGGAGAATTGTTGAAGCTTTCAATTCTAGTCATAGCCAGCAGTTATATAATGGGGCCGCATGCATTTCTTCATCATTATTACAAAGGAAGAAAGATCGCTTCCTGGAAGGCTTTAAGCCAACAGCCCATTTTGCTTCTGTTGATTTTTCCTTCAAAATGTGTCTCCAATTGAGCCCTCTCTCTCCATTCCTATTGCCACAATCCTAGGACATGCCCTGATTACTTCACACCTGGACAAATGCCATAGCCTAGCCGGTCTCTACTCCTGCAGTCACTTTCCCCCCTTCCAATTCATCCTGCACACCCCTGCCAGACTAATTTGTTTAAAACACCACTTTCATCATTTCACTCCCTTAGTGAAAGGAGGACAATTGCTCCCCATTATCTCCAGGATGTAGTTCCAGTTCTTCAATCAGGAATCCAAAATCCTCCATGATTGAGCCTCATCTAATTCATCCAATATTAGAGCCTACCATACCCACTGTTGCCATAGTTCTCTCTGCTTACTATTTCCTCTTTGATCTCCTCTGCCCATTCAAAACCCACCCATACTTCAAAGTCTATCACAATTTCATTCAATCCAACAAATACTTTCTGTATACCTACTATGTACAAGTGTGAGGTTCTACAAACACAATCAGTCACTACTTTAAGGAATTTAGGTTCCACTAGGGGGATACAACATGTAAACAGAAGGAAATGCAGGATCATTTGAAGAGAGAGAAAGTAGTAACAACTGAGAGGAATCAAAGAAGGCTTCAGGAAAGAGGTGGCAACCAACCAAGAAAGAAGAGAAGTATTCTGAGAGGTAGAGGTGAGAGATGGTGGGGGGGTGTGTTATTCCAAACTTCTGCAAATATATGGATCCAAGAGATAGAACAGGATGTTTGGAAGGGGGAAGGGGTGATGACAACAACAACAACAACAACTTGATGCTGTGTGTCCAAAGAGAATTAATGTGAAATAAGTCTTAAAATCCAGCCTAAGAAATTTATCTCCTGTCCCACAGTCAGTGGGGAGCCATGGAAGGTTTTTGTACAGGGAAGTTCCACAAAATCTCAAGTCAACAGGCACCTACTAAGTTCCTCTTTTGACACAGTGTTAGCCATTAGGGAAGCAAAGACAAAAACAAAATCCCAAACAGTTCTTCTCAAAGAGCTTACATTCTTCTGGGGAAACACAACATATATACAGAGAAGCATCTACAAAATGATTTTAGAAAAGATAGAGCAACTGGGGAGCTCAGGAAAGGCCTCTTTTATGAGCAATAAGTGAGCTGAGGTTTGAATGAGGCCTGGGATTTGAAGAGAAAAAGGTAAGAGAGAGTACAGTCCAGACATGGGCAAAAGTGTGGAGAAGGGAGATGACGTCAATTTCTCGTAATGTTTACTAGACCACTTTGTCTTAAACAGAGTAAGAAGGAAAGTACTATTGAATAAGTCTTCAAAGATAGATGGGAGCCAGATTTTAAGTATTTTAAATGTGAAGTTGAGTTTGAATTTTATCCTAGAGGCAACAGGGAATCATTTGAGCAAAGGTACATGGACAGACATGTGAATTAGGAATATCAATTCGGGAGCTGTGTAGAAGACGGATGAAAGAAGGGGCAGGGAGAGTCTAGACGCAAGGAGACCAAGTAGGAGGCTATTTCAATAGACTATTGAAAGACAGATTAGATGAGAGAGATCCTGAATTAAAGGTAAACTGTGGAATCTACTTCCATCTTCTGTGGAAGAAAGTAACTAGAAAAGAAGATTTGAATTGAATAAGTTATTTGGAGGAGGTTGGACTGGAAGTCAGTCACTGAATACAGCAAAAAAAAAAAAAAAACTTGGAAAAATTTGAAAAAGAATAATATCCGGTCTAGTTTCTACTGCTGGACAAATATGAAAAAACTGAAGGACAAATATGAAAAAAGTAAAGGAGAATGAGAGTGATTAATGATCTTAAGGAATCAAGATCCAAAGAGAAATAAAAGAAAAAGGTAGCCAGTAAGGCAAAGTAGGGAAAACAAATTGTCAAGTGAAACAAATTGATCTATCAATTGGTACATAAAACAGATTTAATGAAACAGGAGAAGAGGTTGGCTGTGAGTGGTTGATGGGGGTAACAGAAGGCTGTAAAAGTCTTTGGAAAATGCTTAGGAAGTCATAAACCCCCATAAGTAGTTCAAAAAACAAGGCTGAGAATATCGATCAGTACGAACAGGAGGAAATTTTTTTGCAGTGCTTTATATAGAGTATCCAATATTTGTATTTCTGTCACAGTCAAGTGACTTGTTATTTATGGGCCAAGTGTCTGCCCTCCTTCCTGGAAAATAAAGTGAAGGAACTCAAACCTTTCCAATTCCAGATAATCAAAGACAATAAACTAAGGAAATAGAGCATTATTAGAGGTGAGAAGTCAGGAAGGCCTTGAACTAAGATAAGAAGGTTGGGGGGGAAGGGAAAGAGGAAGCTATATGGAAAGAGATCATACAGAAAGATCCAGAATTCCCACATCAACAATCTACTACAAGCATGTAGAAAGAAGTAGTTTAAGTACTTAGGAATGATGGCCAGGATTGTACAAGACCTGACAACCTCTATTCTAAAAGAGAGGAGACTTTGGAATACTTCAACAGGCTTTACAATGGAGAATTTTTTTTAAAAGCAAAGTTTATTATAATCCTGCAGGATGGGGATGGAAGGGGCAGTGAATGGAAAAGACAAACTTAATAGTCAAGAAAAATGAAGAAAGGTAAGTTTGTTTAAATGATTAAAAGGTGCTGTATGCTAACACTTAAAAGGGGGAGAAGAAACAAATATCCCTTTAGAACCTGGATGTCTTTGAAGGATATTGATGGAGTTAAAGGGGGGGGGGAAAGTTCTGGGGATGGATTGCTTTTATGAGGGGGTGGAGAAAAGAGGATTAGGGCATGTGAAAAAATACAAACATGACAGAAGGGACAGGGATGAACCTTACTCTTCCTTGAAATGGATAAAGGTGGGTTCAACACACTCAAATACATAAAATGTATTAGGAAAATGTCATAATTGAGAGGGGGAAGTGTTAAGAGGAAGGATATCACAAGCAAAACAAACTTCTTGATCCCAAAAAGGTGGATTAAAAGTAGAAAAAAATAAAGAACTTGAATATAAGGTGGTACCCATAAACTGGAAATTAACTAAACAAAATGTAGTATATAAATGTAATAGAATATTAGAGCACTTTGAGTAATGATGAAAGAGATCATCTAGGTATAATACTTAGTAGTATGAACTGTTACCAAGTGAAGTGATCAGAATCAAAAGAACAATTTGTGAAATGACACCAATAGAATAAGGAAAAACAATTTTGACTTAGGAACTCTGATCAATACAATAATTGTATTGCTGTAATGTCTCTAGAGGACCTATAATGGAGAGTATTATTCAGCTTCTGAATGAAAGGTAATAGACTAAGAGACATATTTCTAGACATTACCATTATTTAAATTTGTTTTGTTTGACTTTATTTGTTAAAATGCTTTTCTTTTTTTTTCTAATGCAGTAGTAATAAGTAGTAATACTAATAATTCCCCCCCAAAAAAGAGGGCCACTGAAAATTTTTTGTAAATGCTCAGAGTAGAACCAAAGAAAGTACAGACAAGCAGTACAGAAGTGAAAATAATATCAAGCCAACAAACATTCATTAACAAACTATTATGGGCCATATTATATACTTTTAAAAAGTAAGTGGTATAAAATGAAGACTCATGGCTTCATATACAGTCTTTTTGGATTCAGAAATGGAAATTTTTTATGTTTTGAGTTCAAAATAACAAAATAAAATGAAAAGAACAGACATGGCTTTATCAAGAACAAGTCATGCCAGACGAACTTAATTTCCTTTTTTTGACAGATCCTAAACTGAAAGATGAGAGGAAAATAAACTGTGCTACAGTTTATTTAGATTTTAGCAAGCATTTGATAAATCATTTCATCCTTTTTGTGGAAAAGATGTATACTGGATAAAAATACAACAATAATAACAAAAATCAGGTAGCACATATGGTATCTACAGTGTGCCAGGCACTGTGCTAATGACTTTACAAACATCATCTCATGAGATCCTTACAACAACCCTAAGAAGTGGGTGCTATTATGTTCCCTATTTTACAAAGGAGGAAACTGATGGAGATCAAGGAGACATGATTTACCCAGGATCCTATAGCTGATGAGTGAGGCCATTTTTGAAATCAGGTCTTTTCGACTCCAAGCCCCTAAGCTCTGTGTACTATAGTGGCCCCTGGCTGCTTTTTTATTACAATTAAATGGATTCACAACTAGTTGAATGGTCAGTCTCAAGAAAGTTCATAGTCATTCAGTGTGAACTCGCCAGGATCTATGCTTGATCCTGGATAAAGGCAAAAATAAGTTGCTCATCAAATTTGCAGATTTCAATAAACTGGGAGGGTTAATACAATGGATGACAAAGCCAGATTCCTCATGTCTCATCAGGCATCTAATAAGATGAAATTCGGTGAGGATAAATTTCACATCTTACACTTAGGTTCAATGAATCAATTTTATAGTAAGAAGACAGAAAAAGCTAGTTAGATAGCAGCTTGTTTCAAGCTTTGTATGAGTCAGAAAGGAAGGAAGGAAGGAAGGAAGGAAGGAAGGAAGGAAGGAAGGAAG
>JAJPUD010015483.1:0-17171 GCA_023553655.1 Myrmecobius fasciatus | reverse complement strand
GGGGGGGGGTAGGGAGGCTACCACCCGAGCCAGTGATTCCAGCTTCTTTCTACTGTATCTTGCTCCCTCCTGAATCACTTCAGCTCTCAAACCTATTTCCTTCTCTGTGAAAATGTGGGTACTAATGATACTTAGACTGGGCTACTGTGGCAAAAGCTCCTTGGAACCCTTAAATTCTTTTATCAATGGACATTTGCTTATTTTGACTGAATATGGCAAGTTCCAGCTGCTGGGGTGAGGAGGAGGAGACTGGCTTCATTGGCAAAACCACCATCAGCTTAGGCCCAAGTTCACCACTTCCCCCCGGTGTCTGAGAAACCTCCTTATTCTTGGTGGTTGGGGTCCATCACCCATCCTGGACTTCAGAGAGGGAAAGACCTTTGGACAAGGTTTTCCTACTTCTTAAAGGGAAGGGAAGTAGACGGAACATTGCCCCTTCATCAGGAAGACTCATGTTCCTGAATTCAAATCTGGCCTCAGATGCTCACTAGCTGTGTGACCCTGGGCAAGTCACTTCACCCTGTTTGCCTCAGTTTCCTCCTCTGTAAAATGACCTCTTTGGCAGTCTGGTGACTTCTCAGGCTCAAGATTTTAAATAACCAAGGGGAATGCTAAATTTGAGGTAGAGGTTAGTGAAAATAAAGATACACTTTTTTCTCAACTAAATTCACAGACCTTAGGTTAAATAACCTGCCCCTAAACAAATCTTGGCAGTTAGCTGGCACATTGGATAGAGCACTGGGCCTGGAGTCAGGAAGACTGAGTTCAAATCTGATTTTAGGCACTTACTAGCTGACCCTGCTGGGCAAGTCATCTGATTTTTTTGTGCCTCGGTTTTCTCATCTGTAAAATCATTTGGAGAAGGAAATGGAAAACCAGTCCATATCTTTGCCAAGAAAAAACTCAATGGGATGATAGACAGCCAGACGTGACTGAAATGAGTGAACAAGAAGATGATTTGATCATTTGATAATGAGATCGCACCAGGCCACATTTTCTGCTATGAAAAGCCCAGTGCCTTTCTCCTTAGGTATCATCTCCTCCGGGTCCCTAACCACTACGGAAAACGAACTCGATTAGAGAACTTTCAAACCCTTGTTATCAAGGCAGGCAATCAGCTCACCAAAGCTGGGGAAGGTCCTAGCAGAAAGAACCATGTCGGAGCACAAGGGGTTGGCTCGGTGCTGACACAGACCCTTGGGGGGTTACCCTCATAGGTAACATCCTCAGGCTCTGAATCTTTGGGAGTGTTGCTAGCCATTACGGAAACTCGTTCAACAATAAACACTATGTGCTAGACACTTGGGAGAGAAAAATGAGATAGTCCTTGTTCTCAAGGAAGACCATTTTGCTTGGGGAAAACATAGGCACAGATAAATCGATATCTAATATATTCAATATGAATCCCAAAGTATTGTGGGAAGGGGAAGTTAGGATCAACCATTGGGAGAGGCAGAAGACTATTGTAGGAGAAAGTGGCACTTCTGGGAATTCCTGAAGGGAACTAGGGGCCCCATGCAGTCAGGCACCAAACTTCAGTCACCTGGGCCAACCACAGGGATTTCATCATGGGGTCAATGCAAGGAACTATGCACATTCAAATTACAGAGATCCTTGAGATTGGGGGAGGGCACAACTTAGTGGGGAATAGGGCAAACGCAGGGTACGGTCAATTCCAAAGAATCAGATTAGATCCAAGGGGAAGTTATAGAACACTGATAAAATGCTGTGCAAAAATTCATGAAATACTGTTAGAATCATTTGGATGAGGACCAATGGAAGGGAAAAGAGAAGAGAGATTGTAGGTGGAACATGTCACAAATCATCCAGACAGGAAGAAGAGAAGGACGAAATGGTCCCAAAACAAAGCCAAAGACAGCAGGATCCTGTCGTACTAAGAGTGCTATTGGATATTTATGGATAGAATTTATTTCTCTACCAAAAGCAGAACAGAAAAGTTCTTGACTTGCGATCCATCCTCTTTTTGAGAAAACAAAAATGCAACAAGGCTATCTACTCTTGTAATCATGAATGACTCTGAGCGATGTGGCTGGCAAGGGAGAAGAGATAGAAGAAAATGACTTTAACATCCCATCTTAGAATTCCTGTCAGAGAAGGACTGAAAATTTCAGGGAAAGGGTCAGAGAAACAGGCCAAATGAAAAGGCATTTGTCTAGCAAATTCAAAAAAATAAATAAATAAAAGCTAGGCAGGGTCCCAAGGCTTAAGACATCACAGGAAAAGTCAGATAGAGAACAGCCCCCAAACCAGCTCATGAGTGAGGAAGAAAAGAAGGGACTGCCTAAATAGACCAATATGGTGACTCGGGGAACTCAGAAATTGAGTTAAATTTTGAAAATGCATATAGACATGGAGAAAGGGTGGGGAGAAAGGAAGAATGAAGGCATGGCTCCAGCTTGTAAGAATGTCAGGAGTTTGAAAACACAGAAGGAGCTGAGTCTGATGAAGAATGAGTGCTAAGGATGATCTAAAAGCACTCCTTAAGCTATGGTGGGGGCAAGAGGAACATAAATGAAGGGAGAGAACTGCTGCTACTTGGGGGATTCAGTCCAGTCTCCAAGGATGGCAGAGAGACGGGGGGGGGGGGGGGCAGAGAAAGAGAGAGAGAGAGAGATAACAGAGAGAGATAATAGAGAGAGAGAGCAAGGCAGAGAGAGATAACAAAGAGAGAGAGAAGCAGAGAGAGAGAACAGAGAGCGTGCACACAACTACTCAGCTTCTACTTTGCTCCTGTTTCTTCAATCAAGGGGGATGTTCAAACTGAAAAGACTAGAATTCAAGTGGGTAATACAGAGCCTGATCCCAGGATGAAGGAAATAAGAAAGAGTACACCCAAGCACTAAGGGAATTCAAGTCCCCAGGTGTCTGTAAGCTCTAAGGACTGACTTGTTGTCTGTGATCATGGAAGAGCCCCTGAGAAGGGGAGAGGTGCCATGAGGCAGGATAGGAAGAAACGGGGCTGGTTTTCAAAGGTGAGGGAAATAGAAGAATTTTTCAAACCAGAGGCCTACGTGCTTGCCTTGGATTCCTGGAGATTTGGGAGAATATATTCTTAAAGGCCTCTGAGAAGGCCCACATCAGGGAAAGACCTGGTAAGAACAGGAGACAGGAACAGACAGGCTTTCATAGCCGATTTGCTGCAGTGGACCACATTTTCACAGTAACACAGTTGACTGAGTGGTAAAGAAAATATAAGACCCTTTAGTGTTTACTGACTGCACTGGACCTAGAAGAGCAAATTTTAGCCTTTAGGACTCTCCTTAGGAAAGGTGGGACTCTGCTCAGGTCAGGACTGCACAATCTGATCATTTTCACCCCTGAAATTCTATTATTCTCATTGCGCTCCTTCTCAAAGGGAGCCTTCCTAGAAGATTCAACACCTGGAATACCCCTAACTCCTGAAAATATTCACGGCACCATCTGAGATGTTGAACAAGCAGAACCCCATTTCAGGAGAGCAAGAATATGTGTGTGTATGTGGGGGTGGGGGTATGAGACAGAGATAGACAGACAGACTGAGACAGAGAGACAAGAGTGAAAACAGAGACAGACACAGGGAGAAAACAGAGACAGAGATAGCCAAAATATCCATTTTTTTTTTAAAAAAAAGAGAGAGGTAGGAGAAGTTATAATGAATGGAAACAAAACAAACTGCAAGAATATTAAAAATGCTAAAAGCAATGCTACATACAGTCCAGCAGATTTGGGGGTATTTCAGAAGAGATAACTACAAAAATATTAACAACTAAAAGTGATGAGCAGGAAAGAGATAACAAATGAAGCTATTTCCAAAGGAGAATTTGGAACAACTTATCTAGAAGCTGCTACATTAAATCAAATCACAAACCCCAAACTCTTATGGGAATGTTAGCAAATATTTCAAGAACTCAATAATTCTTTTGATACAAAAACTTGTTTTGAAAAAAGCGAGGAGAATAGTTTGTTCTACTCAAACTCTAACAGTTTCAGAAGGAGGTAGATAAACTGGAGAAAGGTTACAGAAGAGCAGGCCGGATGGCCTTAGGTTTCCACCACAGGAAGATCAGTTGAAAAACTAGGAGTTGCTTAGCTTGGAGAAGTGGGGACTGGGGGGCAGGGGAAAATAACTGCTTTTAAGGGCTATAAAGTAGAAGGAAGAATCAGAAGCAAAGGGCAGAAGTGGAAAAGAGACCAGCTGAGACTAGATTGTGTGATAATGAAATTTAAAAAAAAAAAAAGTATGATTCAGACAAGTGATTTCTTCAGCAAGTCATGCAACTGCCAAAACAAAATAGGGCCAGAGCTCTCAGTAGCCCACCAGACCCTGAACCCTGGTTTCACTATGATTAACATACAATTTGGAGGGAGCAATAAACAGGATGTATGGATTGAGCCACCTGGTTTCTTTTTGGTAAAGGGGACTGAGAGACACTCAAGTAAGGGGCTGAGAGATATTCTTGTGATTGGGTGATAATGAGGAGGGAGAGTAGTCTTGTGAAATCAGGTACTCACATAGAGTTGGAACTTAATTTCACAAAATGGTGGATAAAGGCAAAATGGAGTCACTAACTAATGCAAGAAAATGATTCCTAGCACTACTGATTTAACTCATCGGTATTTTGTCCAGTGCTAAATGCTGAGAACAAACAGTCTATACGAGATAAACCCAAAATAAATAAAATGGAACTTGTAGGGGAGGCCCAAATAGCTGGAGAGGAAAGAGAAAAAGCCTCACGGAGGAGCAGTATCTGAGATAAGGAAACTAAGGATAACTAAGGTAGAGATAAAGAGGGAGGGCTTTGCAGCCACATGGGACAAGCGAAGGCATAGAGATAGAAGATGAAATGGTTTAAGAAGAGCAAAATGGCCAGTTTGGCAGGGCCTTGGTCATGTGGAAGTCTAAAAAGCAGCAAGCAGCAATGGGAAGAACACTGAACTTAGGCCAGTCCCACAGCTGGAGATCAAATCCTGTCACTGGCACTTATGACTTCTATTTCCTGTATCAAAATGAGGGAGCTAGGGTATCTTTCAGGGCATCTTCCATCCCTACATCTAGAGATAGCCCAGAATTCTGTGAAAGAGAGGCTGGGCCCAGGCTGGGAAGGGACTTCAAAGACAAACAGGAATTTGCATTCTGTTTTTTGGTGACAATAAGGACTTTCCTCAGCAGGACCATGACATGGTCTGAACTTTGCTTCAGAGCTATCACTTTGGTAACTGTCTGGAAAGGGAAGAGACTCGAATTAGAGAGACAGTACACCAGCAAGTTGTTTCAAGGCCCCCAGGAGAACCTCAGCCATGCATGTAGGTCCAAGCAAAGAGGGGAGAGATGGAGTAAAGGTAGAATTGACAAAATGACAAATGGTCATTCATATAACGTGAGGGAGAGCAAAGAATTTGGGCCACCTCCAAGGTTATAAACTTGAGTGACTGCAAGGAAGGTTGTACCCTTGACAGATATATAAGAAAGGTGGTTTGGGGGAAGGAGAGAGAGAAAAGAAGTTCTTTTTAGGATGTATAGAATTTGAAATGCCCATGGAACCTCCAGTTAGAAGAGCCCAAATGGCAGTTGGTGATTCAGGACTAGAGCTCAGGAGAGAGGCTAGGGAGTATATTCTTAGACCTGGAACTCATCTGTATACAGATAATATTTGAATCCATTGGTGAGACTGGAACAAGAGAAAAGAAAGGGCCTTGAGTGAAGCCTTAAGGTACACCTTCATTTTGGATGTCTTGGATTATGATCCAGCCAAGAAAACTGAGAAGGAATGATTAAAAAGGAGACTGAAGAGAGAAGTAGTAGAGAGAGGAGATCCAGGAAGAAGGGATACTCAATTGTGCTAAATGCTATAGATGAGGCAAGAGGGACTAGAACAAGAAGAGGCCATGAAATCAGCAAGGGAGGAATCACTGATAACTTTGGAGAGAGCAATTTCAGTTGAGAGGTGGGGCTGGAAACCATAATGGAGAGGATTTGAGAGGTGAGGGAGAGAGAAGTGCAGGCAAAGAGTGTAAACAGCTTCTGCATTTGCCCCCTAAAAATAAAAAAAAACCAACCTGTCTACAGCCCCTAGGCCCTCAAACTCTCAATTTCTCTTTCTCTCCTTCCTTTGCCAGGTCAACAAGTCTGTCATAATCATTACCTCTGCTTCTTCCCTCTTTCCTCCTGATATTCTCTCCACTTGAGATTTTCACAACACTGCTGCAAATTGGTTCCCATCCGAGCTATCTGCCTCCTCCTTTTCAGCTGTCTTTACTGGTTCATCAACCACATCACTCACTCTAATTGGGTATTATGGAAGGTCCCATCCCACATCCTCTCTCTTCTCCTTCTATACTCTGTCTGCTTGTCTCTGTCTTTCTCCACCCCCTTCCAGAAACTCATCAGCTCCCATAGGGTTAATTATCATCCCTATGCAAAGGATTCACTGTCTTGTAGCCATCCCTAATCTCCCGAGCTCCAATTCCACATTAAAAGCCTTCAGACTCTGGATCCAGTCTGCTTCTCATACTCAACAAAACTCATCCTTCCCCTCTTCCAACCTTCCCTGTTCTATTCCCTAGCTCACAACCTCTATGTCCTATTTTAGGACACTCAGCAGCACCTTGGATCCATTCGGTAGCCAGATTTCATAGTTCTATTTGGGACAGGGTGCTAGATGTTCCCCTTACCCAAAATGATTACTCGGAGGCATCTCCAGACACAAAGAGAAAGCATTTATTCAGTCCTTGCAAGGAGAGGTCCAAACACATCAACGTGACAAAGTCTCAGCATGGTGTGTGGCCCATGGTGGAAATAGGGAATGGATCATATAGCAAAAAAAAGCCAAGGGCACAACCCACCCCCCTCTTGTTTTTTAAATTCATTGGATGAACTGAAAAGGAAGTAACCATTGACCAATGGTCAACAACGCTGTCTACTTCCTGGGGGGAGGTCACATGACTTTCTGAAGCCTAGACCTAGGATTTGACCTTTTCTGCCCTACAGCCCTGAGAACAGGGATCCGTGACTTCCTGAAATTTAGGCCTAAGGTCCTACAGCCTGAGAAATCCTCACCTGGTCCCATTCAGTTCCTACCTTGAACATCTCTCATATATCTCTTTTTTCCTCTTCCCCGCCCACTGATACTAATCTGAACTATCTGGAATGCTTTTTTAATGGTCTTCCCGACTCAAGTATCTCCTCACTTAAAGACATTCTCCACACAGTTGCCAAAGGTCTACCTGTGTGCTTCCTCTGCTTAATAAACTCCATCACCCTATCATCAGGAGACTAGGGATGGGATAAATATCAAATAGACTCCTTGTTTTGGCATTTAAAGCCTTTCCCAGACTGGCTTTATCTTTCTAATCTTGTTCTACATTCAATCATTCCTCTCCTTCCCCCATAGCTCCAGTCCAGTCCCACTGGCCAGACTAAGCTTTCCACATGGAATGATCTCTTTGCCAATGGCTGCCTCCTATGGCTGGGATGTCCTCCCCTCTGAGAATACTCTGTTCCTTTCAAAGCTCAGCTCACACCCTACATGAAGCCTTTGCTGTTCCCCTGGCTCTCTCCCAAATTACTTTCTATTTATTTTGCATAAATGATCTGTTGATATGAACATGTTTCCTCTGATAAAAACAAAATAAGTTCCTTGGGGACAGTGATTGTCCCACGATTGTCTTTCTATCTTAGGGCCTACCCTACATGGTAGAGCCATCTTCGAGATGTGATGACTAATTGAAAGGAGAGTGAAAGGATGAGATTTAGAATGAAAACCTTCTTTCCACTTCACTCCAATGTCACTCCCTGCATCCCAGACTTGTCCCTTATAGCTAATATCCCAGTGAGATATATGTATGGCCCCCTGGGACTAAATGGCCCAATGCAAGAAGTGAGGATTCTCTTAACTGTTTACAGAACTGTGTTTCAGGCCTCTTTGTATCCTGTCAAGGTAAATAAAGGCTGACCTAGCCTTATTTGATTTCTCAGCTTCAATGCTTGTCAGTGAGAGAGACAAGAACCACTTTCTGAAGTTCCCGGGACAAGGCTAGGATGACTAGCCCCCCCCCCATTGTATTCAGGTCTTTTCTGGGATCAGTTATATTTCTTTTCTTTCTTTCTTCTCTCCATCCTTCCTTCTTGCTCTTTCCTCTCCTCCTTCCTTCCTCCTTTTTCTGAACTTAACCAATATCCAAGGAAATAAGCATTTTCACAGAGACAAGAGGATGCCACAGGGATCATTTTGAATTTCTTGAATCAAGGAGAGCTAGCTATTCTTAAGTAGATAATCAACCTGACACACTGTTTCCTGGGCTGCCCTGTTTGGCTGGACTTCCTACTGCCTTTCCTCAGTTCTTTTTCACATTGTTATAATATTTCAATGCCCCAGTCTTTCCTTTTTTTTCCTCCCAATTTCCTAATCCTCTTATTCTTACTACCAAGAAAAAAAATGAAAGAAAGAAAAGAATATTGTATCTTTGATAATACCAGAGAGGGGAAAAATTCTTGACGAATCATGATGTAGAGGAAATGATGACACAATTATATAAAAATAAAAATGTTGAACTAAAAACAGCACAAATGGAATAAAAAGAAAAGATGTCGTATGGGAATATATGTTGCCATTAAACAGTTCTCACATCAAAAATCTAAGAAAGTGATATAACCGTAAAAGTAAAAGCCATTCCCCAATAGCTAAATGACCAAAAGATGTGAAGAGGCAGATCTCAAAAGAGGCGTATTTTATTTATTAACCACTGAGGAGTCCACAGTTAGGCCAGCTTTCTGAAATGCCTGTAAGGGACCCAAATGCACATTCTCAGGAACATTCAAGGTTTTGAGGAGGGAAAATTACCTCCAACTGCACCAGGAGATCTCAAAAGTCATCTACTTCAATCGGCTCAATTGTTTGGGAAAAGGCCCCCTAGGTCCCTTGCAGCATTGAGTGTATTATACAAAAACTAGCAAATTAAATGGCAGCTTTCAGTCTTAAGTCAGGAGAGTGTTTACTAAGGCCTGGAGTGATAAGGTTCTGTGCAGTGCCACAGATGGGGGAAAGAAAGGGAGAGTACACATACAAATGAATTCTCATATCCTTGAAGTACAATATTATCATTCACCTGAAAAAGGCCTAAGAAATTTTCCTCTTTAACTGATGAAGCCATCTTAACAATCATCTTCTCCTACTTCCTCCTGCCCTCTGACAGAATGCTATCTGGATGAAAAGGTCAAAACACAGACACTGCAGAACTAGGAGACAGCAAAAATATGGTGGTGGGGGGGGAGCTTTGACAAAGAGTTTGGCCTGTCATTCCCATAGCTCTTGGAATCACAAAGCTAGAGTAAGACGAGGCCTTTGAAACTATCTAGTCCAATCCTGCCCATTTTACAGATGAAGAAAGTGAGGGATTTGTCTACAATCATACACATGGTAATTAATGGCAGAGATAGGATTTGAATCCTTATTCTCCAACTCCCAATCCAATTCTCTTTCCATTAAACAACTTTGGACAAGAGGACTGACTAGTTGAAGCCAGGAAGAACTGAGTTCAAACCCTACTTCAGACATTTCCTAGAGGTATAAACTCCACAACCACCATTTAGGAAAGGAGCCTAGGTCAGAACCCATCCTCAGTTTCTCACTTTGGGATTTCCAGCATGCTCCAGCCTCAGAATCTTCCCCAGGGCCTCCCCACCCCAACTCCCCACTTTTCAGCTTCCTTTTGTGTTGTCTCCTCCATTAGCCTGAGTTCTTCATGGGAAGGAAATGTCTTTTGCCTCTTTTTGTATCTCCAGTACTTAGCATAATTCCTGGCACGTACTAGAAGTTTAATAAATGCTTACTAACTGACTAGTGGTATAATTCTGGACAGGTCACTTTACTTCTGTAGGCCTCAGTTTCCTCATCAGTAAAATGGTGATAGTAAGGATAGCATCTACCTGATAGGATATTGTGAGAGTCAAATAAGATAATTTATGTAAGACATTTGGCAGCCAACTTTCAAGTTCGCCATAAACATTAGCTATTATCATGATTGTATATACATACAGGCTGAACAATCCATCTTTTAAGCTCTCCATGTCCTACACAACTCTCTGAGAGTTAGTTAAGGAGTTTACATATTGGGAGTTTCCTACTGCACTGAAATGTATAGTCTGCCCTCCCCTAAAAGTGTTGACTTTCTCTTTCTTAGAGTGTTTCAATATTTTTTTTTTTTTTGCTTTTTGCTGAGGCAGTTGGGGTTAAGTGACTTGCCCAGGGTCACACAGTTAGGGAATGTTAAGTGTCTAAGATCAAATTTGAACTCAGGTCCTCCTGACTTCAGGGCTGGTGCTCTATCCACTGCGCCACCTAGCTGCCCATGAGCGTTTCAGTCTTACAAAGGACTTTCCTCACAAAATCTCGAAGAGCCAGGATATGTCAATATTATCATTCTCATTTTGCAGAGGAAGAAACTGTGGGTCAGAGAGGTCAAGCAACTGCCCCACAGTCACACAGCCTGCAGCAGAATTCATGTCATCTCTTCCAAAGTCAGTCACAAGCATTCATTAAGTATTGAATATGTGCTAGGTGCTAGGGATACAAAGAACAAAAGGCTCCTGCCCCCCCCCCAATAATGGGGGAGATAACAAGTAAACAGGGCTACAGAAAAACAGACACAGGATACATTGAAGGGAAGCTGGAAGAGCTGGCCAATAATGCCTTGTATAGAACACAACCTTTGACCTGAATCTTGAGGAAAGCCAAGGAAGGGAGGTTGAGGTGAAAGGGAAGAGCAAATAGAGGTGTTTGTATTTGATCCTGGAGTAATAGGAAACCAATGAAGAGCAGAAGGGCAACATAATCAGACATGCACTTTAGAAAAATCACTTTGGCAGCTGAGCAAAGGATGGGCTAGAAGAGAGAGAGATTTGGGGCAGCGATAATAGCTAGAAGGTTATTGAAGTAGTCCAGAGGAGAGGTGATCAGGACCCAAAAAAGGCCAGTAACTGTGTGAGTGAACAGAATGGGACTTCCATGAGATGCCGTGAAGCAGAAATGACATTGAATTGGATCTGTAAGATGAATGAGAGGGGGAAGTCAAGAAGAACCCCAAGGCTGTAAACCAGGGTGACTGGGAGGATGGCGAAGCCCTCCACAGTAAGAAGGAAGTTTGGAAGAGGGAGGGATTTGGGGGAAAAGATAATGAATTCTGTTTGGGTTCTATTTAGTGAGGTGCCCATTGATTGAACATCCAGTTTGGAACAGATATCCAGGTTAAAATGTCCAAGAAGCAGCTCGAGGTATTTGGACAGAGTTCAGTGAAGAGACTGTGGTTGGCCATGTAGATCTGGGAGACATCTACATGGAAATGAGCATTGAAAGCATGGGAGCTAATGAGATCACCAAGCAATATCATACAGGGTAAAAAGAAGGCTAAGAATTGAGTCCGAGGGCATATGTGCAATTAATGGCAATGGGCCGAAACAAGAACCAGCAAAGTTTGAGAATCAACAAGACTATAAACAAGAAACAAACAAGAACTTTGATAGTGAGAGCCAAAGACAGGTGGGTATTATAGAATGCCGCCATGTCAGAGGCAAAAAAGACTTCCGAGGCATTCAGGCCAATCTACACCTAAAGAATTCCCTCTCTACCACAGCTGCCAGGGCTCCTCCAGCCTTTGCCACCTCCCAAGGCCAACCACCTTACTATGGGACAGCTCAATTGTTAGGAGCTTCTCCCTTGTGGCAATGGGCCTTGTATGTCAGTCTAAGCTTAGTGTGCTGCTTACCAGAACATTCATGAAAAACATCCATAAGTCACCATCATGTTCTACCCTATCACATTTGAATACTGAATTGGTCCCTCATAGATGATCTGGAAGTAAGGAAAAGGAGGGTCTAGCGTAAGAACCCTACCACTAATGGTGGTGACAAGATTCTTTGGGAAGAACTCACTGTTTGCCTCATTTGAAAGGGCACCCTTCCCGCTTACTTCATCTGGTTGATCACAGGCTTGACGGTTACATTTCTGAAAATATGCTTCATGCAATAAAGCAATATTAAATAAGCAATAAAAAAATATAGGACCAAACTTCACCCAGGAGCACAACAGGTTTAAAAAAAAAACTAAGATCAGCAAAACCTTGACAAGGTTACTCTGTAATTCTCAGAACAAAAACTGGCAGAACACAATCTTCTCAACATCCCTAACAAAGCCATATCTCCTCCCTTCCAACAGGAAGATTTTCTGGTCCTTGAAGAAGACACAAAAATTGTCTCTAATGCCCTTCTATATAATTATCTAATTTGTGAGTACAAAGAAGAAACATCTTTGCAAAGTCAAACTGGAACAGGAAGAAATGAGATACAACCAAGAAACATTCCTGATAGCCCAATCATGGGCAAGAAGGGGAGTGACTAACATTATCAATATCTTCCCCGGCTTATAAAAAGCCTCAGCCCCAACAAAGAGACAATCTGAGATTGCCCTCCCTCTCTTGCTGTCTCTGACTTGGAGAGCTTGGAGGTGGAAGCAAGTTCACCTACTTTCTCCCTAGATATCCGCATGCAAGAGGGCTCTGCTGAAGGGGGCCATCTCCAAGGAGGCCCTCATTTTCCGATGGAATCGGGAACTCCCACAGCACTCAGCAAGAATGTCCAGCCTGGCCTTTGAAAAAGGTATCTATCTGTATAGTGCTAACTTAGCTCTATGGAAGGGAAAGCTCGGGTGTGACTTTGGTCCCCAAATCCATCCAAGGGATATGTGTCTGCTCCCTTTGGGGGGTAAGTCTTTTCTGTCTGTGGTATGTCTGTTATTGGGAGAAGTTCTTCCTAATAGAAATTTTTCATGATTGAACTAATTCCTATTTAGACGAATGATGGTTTCCTTATGTTTTTGAGCTAAAAATTCTCAAGATAATCAATGATTATTTTAATTCTGTGTGCTTAACATAGCCACGCTACTGTTTTCACTATGAGAGTGAGAGATGAGGCGGACTTTAGGCCAAAACAAAAAGGTCCCAAGTTCTCTTTGATATGTGTCAAAGGAACAGGGCCAGGATAGGCTTATTTCTCATAATTCTGATGGGAAATTAGAACACAGATTTTTGAAAGAACGAAGCAGTACTAACAATGCAAAATTTGGATCTCATTTAATGGCCAATAAGCATCCGGTGAAGCCATTGAACGGTGGGGGATATGATTGAAGGTGTGTGTAAGGAACTTCAAGATGTTCCTAACCAGTGGGGCGGCTGGAGTAGAAGGGGGAAGAGAATGGAAGCAGGAACATTTCTTAGGAGGTTACTGCAATATAACAGATGAGAGTTAAAGAGAGTCTGAACTAGGCTGGTAGCAGGACACGAGATGGGAAGATGAGGGTTTGGGAGCTATTAGCCAGAATCCTAACCAAGACAGATTATATGAAAAGTTGGGGCCATCATGCTGTCTAGATCAGTGAGCTGTGAATAGACAAAGCAAGGAGGAGGGAGATGAGGAGAAGGCTAGAAAAAAGAAAAAGGGGAAATGGTTTGGTTTGGTTTTTTGCTTTTGGTGCTTTTGTTGTAGTCTTTTAGCATCTTCCATACTAACTCATTCTCCAGACCTGCAGAAGTCAACTGGGGAAAGGATGTAAATATTAGGCTGGAGGCATGAACCAGATGACACACAAGGATACTTCCCACTGCAATGCTAGGCTTTCCTTCATTATCTCACAGGCCAACTCTACTCCCTAGGATCATAGATTTCTTAAAAAAAAAAAAAAGAAAAAAGAAAAAAAGGCCTTTACAGTCATATAATCCAAACTCTGAATTTCAGAGGAAGTACTAAGGCCTTCATAAAGATAAAGGCATTTCCCAAATTAACCAAAGTACTTAGTAGCAGAGATAGAATTTATACTCAGGACCTCTCAATTCCAAATCCAAAACGCCTTCAATGGTTCTAGGTAGGGACGCCAATGCTTCTCCTGTGCTAGAAGGGATACCTACATTGTTCTGCAGTAAGGTCTCTGGTTGCTGAGGGTAGCAAGGACTCATGGCCCCGAGCCTCTGTAGTACTTCAGTAATTTGGAGGCCAAACTAGGGAAATAAATGGAGAGAAGTAGGACCTCTCACTCTACCAAGTGAGGGTGACCTCAGCAGTGTTCCATTCGAGCCACATTTTGGGTTTAGACCTCTCAATCATGCTGTCTAGCTAAACAGGAAATGCTGTCAGGCCACATCTCAGCCAGCTAGACTCCAGCCCTGAATTCCTTACTGCTACACTGGCCCCGGGCCATTGAAAAATGGGAGCTAAAGTGGAAATGAAGCTGGAGTGATGGAATGCTGATTTATGAAAAACTGGTTTGGAACTCATCACAGAGAAAGGCAGTGAAGTAGAATGTGGTTCCGGAGACCTTGGTTCTAGTCTCAGCTCTATCACTTAGCAAGCTCAATGACCTGAGGACTCCCTTCTCTGGGCTTTAATTTCTTCTTCTATAAAATGAGAATGTAGTACTAGATGGTCTCCAAAGTCTTTGTCACCTCTAAAATTATCTGATTCTATTCTGAAAGTATCATAGGGCCCCACTTTCCACTGGGGCTGGGAAGAGGGGAAATGGAGGTTCTGTGACTCTGGACTTTTTTTTTTTTTTTTTTTTTTTGCTTTTTGCTGAGGCAATTGAGGTTAAGTGACTTGCCCAGGGTCACACAGCTAGGGAATGTTAAGTGTCTGAGACCAGATTTGAACTCAGGTCCTCCTGACTTCAGGGCTGGTGCTCTATCACTGCACCACCTAGCTGCCCCTGACTCTGGACTTTTTCTTTGGGCATCGGGCACCAGCAGACCTGAGCTAATGTACCACCTGTTGATTCATGTTCTTGACTAGTCACATCATCCTTACCACTTCTGACCTCACACTCTCCCACAAACCCCATCCACAGAATAAGTTGAGGAGAGAAATGAGGTATCACTTTCCTTCCATTCTGAAATCTCTGATTTCACGTCCTCTAGAGGAGCTGTGTTCCCTGTTCTTTAGTCTCCCCCTCTACTTGTCTCTTTGGCTTTCCAGTCAATCCCTGGGTGCCTAGTTTTCTCCTCACAGAGATCACACACTGCTATTTCTTTAGCTATCCCATTTCTCTGAGGAGTCCTTCAACTGGAGAGAATGTGGTAGAGTGAGAAGACGGGTGGACTTGGAGCCCAAGGTCCTGGATTTAAATTTTGACTCTACCCCTTCCTGCCCATGTGAGTTCCTTGGCAAACTGTGGAAACTTCTTTGGGCCTCAGTTTCCTCATCTATAAATTGAAAAGAGTCAACTAGTTGAAGTCTAAGGTTTCATGACCTTAAGCTCTAACCTCTTCCCCAAGCTTTCATTCTATATTTATAGATACATCCCTTTGTCATGTCATCTCGATAAGACTAAAAGCTTTAAAAAAAAAAAACACCCTAAAACAGCTTTCTACCCATATACCCAAAAGATCTATCCAAATTTTCTCATTTTTGTGAATAGTACCATCAGTCGTTCAGTGCCCTAAAAGTAAAATGTTGGGGGTGTCTTTGTCTTTGGACTCACCAGTCCCCCCTAATAATAAATCGCAGATTTTCTCAAGCTGTTCCTTTCTCTCTATTCACACTACTATAGTTCAGACCTATTCTAACTCTACTTCTAACCCTCAAATAAGAATCTGTACAACCCCATCCCTTTGCTGGCCTCCCAGATTTGGCTCCACTTTCAATTCATCTTGTGCCACAATTTTATATGAAATGGCCTAAAGCACTGGCTTTATGATGTCACCACTCCGCTCTAAAACTGACATTGGCTCCCAATTGCCTGTCACAGGCATCAGTGACCTAGAACTGAGAACTCTTCTAAATCTTTTGTAGCCTCACATTTAGCTAACAAATCCAGACCCCAAGGAAATTTTTGCAAGTAAAATCTTTTGTTAGCATGAACTAAGCCATAAAGGATTCATATTAACTGGGGAATTTGTACCTTAAAAGAGCTCGGCTTCTCGTATAAATCCCTGGGATACGGCAGAACTTTTGCCTCCTCTCCGCTGTCCCCCTGGCCATCTCCTGCATATGCCAGGTTCATCTACCACCTCCATCCAAGCTTTTCTTTTTCTGCTTCTCCCTTCCTAGAATGTCTTCCCTAGGGTCCCCACCTCTATCTGAAACCTCACTTTGCTTTGAGATCCAGCTTGGAGTCCCATCTCTTTTCTGAGCTGTTCTGTTTTCACATAAGTGCTACGTAAATGTTAGTGAACAATATTATTATTATTATTATTACTGCTATGTCCCACTTGGCTCTGAAGCTATTGGAAATTGGGCTTTCTACTTTTCGACAGCTGCTAGAGAGCGTAACTCAAAGAGCTTCTGTTGGGCATCCCAACTGACATCTTAAGTCCTCCCTTCAGCTTCTCCGTTCCTAGGCAAGATCCATACCATTCCTATCTTTTTTTCCAATCCCCAGTAGGACCGATCACAGCAGAATTTTGTATAATGGGCTATTTTCAGCGGAAAGATTGGGAAAATGACTACAGAGTGTGGGGAGGCTGTCAGTGTGAAGATAAATAAGGAAGCAATCAAATGGGACTGACAGAGAAATCTCTGCAGCCCTCCAAGGAACTGACCTTCCAGATGGAGGGAGTTAGAGGCCAGGCCCTGGCAAGGGGAGAGAGGAGCCGGGAAATGAGGTTACCCATCCAAACAGATACTGTTACTACCATGCTCTGGCTACAGGCCAGGGAGGAGAAGAGGCTCCCTCCTTTCAGTGCCCCCCCCCCGTGGGTCCTGGCAGATAAGAGTTCACTAAGTATTTGGGGGTGAAGGTGAAGCCTCCTTCCCACCTTCCCAAATAGCCATTTTGGCCTTTGCACCCCGCCAGGGTTCTAGGCTGTGCCATGCATGCTCAGGTCCGCCCTGGCTCCCCTCATTTGGGAAACAATGACTTTAAACTGCCAGGCCTTGGAAAAGGGACATTGTGACTCCAGGGGACCCAGGCCATAGCCCATGACCAGTGCTTGCAACAACCACGCAGGCTGGCCACCCACCCCCCTCCTGGTTCTGCGCTTGCGGGCAGCCTCCCCCCCCCCTTAGTCGGCGCAGAAGGAGCCCCTTTAGGGGCGGGAGGGACGAGCAGCCGCCCCACTCCCAACTCGAGCCCCCCAAGGCCGCCCCCCAGCCCCGCCCCGCCCCGAGCCCACCCTGTCTGCGGTCTGCACCC
>JAJPUD010015482.1:0-37236 GCA_023553655.1 Myrmecobius fasciatus | reverse complement strand
TGGACATAAATTTATTCCATCTCCATAGGTCTGAGAGGTAAACTATACTGTGTTCCTCTAATTTACTTATAATATCACTCTTTATATCCAGATCATGAACTCATTTAGATCTTATCTTGGTATGTGGTGTTAGATGTGGTTCAAGCCCTAATTTCTTCCACACTAGTTTCCAATTTTCCCAGCAGTTTTTGTCAAATAGTGAGCACTTATCCCAGAAGCTGGGGTCTTTGGGTTTATCAAAGACTAAATTGCTATATTTATTGCTTAGTTTGTCCTGTGATTCTATCCTATGCCACTGATCGACTACTCTATTTCTTAGCCGGTATCAAATGGTTTTGATGATCGCTGCTTTATAATATAGTTTTAGATCTGGTACAGCAAGTCCACCATCCTCAGCCTTTTTTTTTCCATTAATTCCCTTGAAACTCTTGACCTTTTATTCTTCCAAATGAATTTTGCTACTATTTTTTCTAGGTCTGTAAAATAATTTCTTGGGAGTTTGATTGGTCTGCCACTAAATAAGTAAATTAGTTTGGGTAGTAATGTCATTTTTATTATATTCACTAGGCCTACCCATGAGCATTTTATGTTTTTCCAATTAACTAGGTCTAATTTTATTTGTGTGGAGAGCAAATACAAATATAGTTACTAAAATCATTTATTTTATGTAGCAGACAGGGGGATAATTTACCTTAATCAAAAACATGTATAGATAAGCACAAGAAAAAGCATCTATAATATTGCAATGATGAGGATAGAAAACAAAAGATCCAATATTTTGTTAGTGTGGAAACTTCTTCCCTAACAGTGATTTCAATTCTTCCTCATTCCTATTTAAAGTTTTTTTTCAATGAGATTTAATCTTCATCAACCTTCCAAAAATAACTGAATTATTTTGACCTCACAGGTAGCATAGATATTAGACAATTTATAACATTAACTATTCATGAGACGTTTTAATGCATCAAGCATTTGTTCCAAGGGTGCTTGCAGATAGCAGGCAAAATGATCTAAATCAGAAAATAAGAAAGAAAGGTACCATTGAATTTTTAATGTGTCCTCTCACATCATTTCAAACATCATATGTCATAACTGCAAACTTCTTTGAAAAGGTTACCCCTAAAACCTATTTCTTTTTCACAATCTTTAAAACTACATAGATCACATTTATTTTACAAGTTTGTCTGAATTTTCAAAATATTGAAAGCTATCATTTGTAATGTCAACTAAAGCCATAATTACAGAATCTTTTAAGTGGAAGGAATCTCCAATCTATAGTTGAACAATAAGCACTTCTTCAGCATAACCTACAATTGGCCATCTTGCCTTCACATCAAGCTCTCCAATGAGGAGGAACCCTCTGACTCATGATAGATTTTTCTCCATTTTAAGGATTAAAAAATATTTTCCTTATATAAAGTCAAAATTTGCCTCCTTGGAACCTCTGTTAATTCTTTGTATTTCTGCCCTCTGGAGCTGACTAGAATCAATGGACTTTCACTTTCATTTAACTACCATTCAAATATTTAAGTACAGTTATTATGCCCTATCCCCAACAAGTCAGCACTTACCAAAGCTAAAAATCCCAAGTTGCTGAAATCCAGTCTTTTATAGCATGATATTCACCGATATTCCTTCTGTGGATGCTTTTTTTCACATTATAAATTGTGGAGTTCAGAAGTAGGCATATTATTCCAGATTCCATCAGAAGAGAGCAGAGTATAACAGAATATCTCTTCCCTAGTCCTGGACATTAAGCTTTCCTAAATGCATTTAACTGGATCATTCTTTTAAAGTGTCACAACACATTATTGACTTAAATAAGTTTTCAGACCAAAAAGGTCTTATATTCTTTTCAGATAAATTGGTGTCTACTAAAGCCTTTTTAATTTTGCATTGACTTTTTGTACTCAAATAGAAAACTTTGCATTTATTCCTATTAAATTTCATTTTATTAGATTCAGTACAAGATTATGATCTATCAAGATATTGTTGAATCTTGATTCTGTCACACAGATTATTAGCTATACCAAGTCTTATGACATATGGGAATTTGATAAGCAAGTTGTCTGACAGAATCCAAGCCAATGATTAAAATGACAAGCTTCACAGTGTCAAGTGCAGATTCCTGGAACATTCTACCCAAAAGCTCTTTCCAAGAAGGTAGCCAATCTCATTGAATATTCTTTAGGTCCTATCCAGATAGTCTCACTCCATCTTTTATGCAAAGCAGGATAAGAGATTTTATTTAAAAAGCTTTGTTAAACTACAGATATAATATTTCCCAAAATTATGATAGCTGCATTCTACCTCTTCCCAGCTCATTGTCCATCTTTTCTCAAAGAATTAAGCACCTGATTCATCATCTTCCTTTCTTCTCCCTTTCAACTCTTGCATTTAGACTAGAGGATTTTACTATTCTTATAGATCTTTCTTCAATACCCCTAATTTACCATTTGGTCCACTTCCTTAAATCCCTGTAATCTATTTTTTACCCCATTCAGTCACAAATAGGGATGGTGAAAAATTAGATCTTGGAATTAGCCACAAGCATTCCATTTCCATAATTAAAAATTCCAGCATTCCTTTATCTCACCAGAATCTGTTATAATTCTACCCCTTGTTATGATTCATTCCTCTTATATTTGCTTTTCTCCCTCATTGAGACTTCTCTTCCTTCTACTCCTTATTATTTTCTTAAGACATTATTCCTGCTCTCACATCACTCCCTTCTCTCTATGGCCTCAATTCCTTAGTCATTTCAACTCCACACCATCTTATGCTCTTCAATCCCATACTCAGTAGCCTCTCTTCTCTTGACAAAAGTTAATTCTTGATTAGTGTCACTACCTGCTTTTCCCATTCCTACTCACAAGATGCTTAACAAAGCTGGAGAAAATCCCACTTTTTTGCTGGCAGTCCTTTTATTTCTTCTTAATTGATTCCTTATTCCTCCAATTGTCTACCCATGGCTGCATATGTATATTCACAAACACATATCTCACTTTACACCTCCCACTTTCATTTAAGGAACTATTCTCTTCATTTTTTTTTTGATGAGGACATTTGAAGTGACTATTCCCATCTCCCCTTCTCTTCATCTCAGAATCCTTTGATATTATCTCTCTCCTCATTTCCCCAGTCTCTGGCAAGTAGTGGGCTCTTCTTTCTAAGACCAACTTTTCTACTTGGGTACTTGATCCTATCCCTTCCCATCTTGAGGCAGCTGGTAACACAAAGATAGATCTCTGAACCTGGAATCAGGAAGATCTAAGTTCAAATAGTCTCAGACACTATCTGTGTGATCTTGTGCAAGTCATTTTACCTAATTGCCTCAGTTTCTTTAACTGTAATTGTGACTAATGATAGCACCCACCTTTCAGGGCTGTTATGAAATTCAAATTTGTAAAAAGTTGTGCATGGAACATAATAGGGGCTATACAAATGTTTATTCCCTTCCTACTTTCCCCTTCTATCTCTCCAATTGATAGCAGTCACAACCATCTCTCCATCTCTCTAAAATCTTTAATCATTCCTTATCAACTTAGTTCTTCCCTACTATATTCTAATATATATCCTTATCACCAAAGACTCCCAAAGACTCCCCTATCATTAGATTGCCATTTTCCATTCCTTCAAGTCTATCTTGTAATATAACTCCCCTCTTTCTCAATCAAACTCCTTGAATAAGTTGTCAATACTTTTGCTTCCACTTTCCCTTGTCTTACTCCTTAATTTTTTGCAACATAATTTTAAATCTCATCACTCAAAAGAAACTACTCTCTCCAAAGTTACCATTTATTACGTTAAATGGCAAATGTCTAATGGCCCATTCTCAGTCCTAATTCATCTCACCCTTACCTGATTCATTTGGCGCTATTGACCACCAGCTCTTCCTAGATATTCTTTCCTTTCTCTGTTTTTCTGATATTGATCTCTACTTGTTTGTTATTGGTCCTTCATTCTTGAAGACAACTATGACTTTTTTTTTTACTGGATAAAATTCTTTAGTTCATTTCTTTCTTACCTAGCTGTAATCACTGAATGAATAATTGCCTCAGTCAAACCGAGACCTATTAATAACCTTAGCTTAAAAAGGCCAAGGTCTCCCACTATATTCAGGACTATCTCCAGTCAGCCCGATCAGTATTTTACCATTAGACCCATATGGCTCCAGAGCAAAATCCAGAGCAAGGTTTGTGACTTTGCATTGCCCTCACTCACTAAAATCCAATTCACTTGTATGTCATACTATCATATTTTTCCTTGTTTACATCTTATTCATCTAATGAATTCTCTTTAATTTTATTAGTATTTTAGTAGCAGATTATCCACATCATACCCTCTAATTATGGGAATTCCAGAAAATTCTGTCCTTGGCTTTCTCTTCTCCCTCTAAACTCTCCTTACCAGGAAGCCATCAGCTTCCATGGGTTTAATTATTATTTCTATGCAGATGATTCCCAGTTCTATTTATCATATAGTCATCAATTGTATCATCAATTGTCCAAAGGACATTTCAAACTGTATTCAAATTCATTTCTAAAACTAAACTAAAACTTTCCACAAACATTTTGCTCTTTCATATTTCCCCATTTCAATTGAAGGTACCACTATCCTTTAAATATCTGAAGTTTGTATTCTCACCATTATCCTCAACTCCTCACTATCTATCCCTCATTCCTCATATCCAGTTGCCAAATCTTGTCTTTGTTCATCATCTATGCTGATCCATTTCCAAATGTATTTTTTTTTTGCATTAGCTGTTACACATGCCCAAAATATTATCTCTCCTTGTTCTACCTCACTTGAATGCCTCTCATTTTAAGATTCATTAATTACAGGAAGCCTTTCCTGATTTTCCTATATCTCCTACGTCATATTTACTACTTTGTAGATATTGGCACTTAGTCCCTTTATATATTTATGTTGGTATATAAATAAATCTTACTTCTCATTAGACTGTAAGCTCTTTAGAGTGTAAAGATTGTTTCATTCTTTGCATTTATATTTACCAGCCAAGTACCAAACCTGCCACAGAGTGGAAACTTAATTAATACTTGTTGATTGATTTCATATTAGTAGTTCCCTGTATTAGTAAAATTATAGTTCTACCCTGAAACAAAAATTGAGGCAACTAATGGCTCCAGAATTCAAGACTCCTACTAGCAATTTGTTAAGTAGTACTTCAAAGGAGTTCTTAGTAAGAGAGAAATGAATAACTTTCTCCCTTCCAGCTGGTATGGAAGGTAGGGTTGCAGGAACTTACATTGAGTGTCTAACATTTGAATATCTGCCATGGTAAAATGATTGGTGTTATTGCTCATAGCACAGCCTTACCTCTCTACTATAAGAGAGTATAAGGGGCTCAGAAAATATTTTAATTACCATACAAATGCTAAAAATTATGCATCTGTGGAGGGGGATAAAGAATATCAGTGTGCAAACAAAGGAGGAAAAGGTCTGGAGAGGCACAGAGAAATGTCAAAAAGATGGAGGGTGAAGAAAGTAAAAGACAAGAAAGACAAAGTCCCTAAAACACATCAGAATTAAGAATTATACCGAATTATACAGGCACACAAGCATATATATGTATATATGCATATACATAGGTATGTATATATTTACATATTGTATACAAACACATGCACACAAATATATAGACAAATACACACCATTATCTGCATACACATATATGTGTAAGCACACATTTACAATGGATGAAAACAACTGATTTTGCATCAAGTAATGGTTATATAGATGACAGCTGCTATCTGGTAAAAGATTATTCAGTTAAAAGTCAGCAGCAGAAGATACTAATAATGGTGGATGTTTCTTCCATGCTGAGATGAATTAATAGAGCTACTTGATGATCTGTTAATATCTCCCTCCCCATTTGGAAGTAGCCTTATATCCTTTGTTTATCTCAATTGTCCAACCCCTGCATCCCCACTCCTGCCCTGAAAAAAGTCCCTCCAGTGATGTGCTGATTAATGTTTAACAACTGACTTCCAAAAAGAAAAAAAAGTATATCTAACACTTTTAAATTTAATTTGCATTATTAACATTTTCCCATCAACGTATTAAGACTAGATAATCAACAAATCAATCTCTTCTTTGTAGTGTTTCCCAAATTCCAAGGTGTAGACCTTCCCATTGAAAACTTTTAAATTGCCTTTCTCCAGCTGTTTCTCCAATATACCCATGAAGCTTTCTGCCCTTCTTTTCTAATCACATTCTTCTATCTTAAACCTCCTGCCACAGGTTAGTATAAATACGGCTTTTTTGTATCATTTTTGTTGTTTATTTTTCACACTGAAATCATTCTGTGTTGATATTATTGTTTGAAAGAAACATTTTATTTTCCCTAAAATCTAAAAAGCTGAAAGTCATTCCTGTTTCTAATCCTATTCTTCTAAGATAGAAACCAAATTGTATTTTGAGTTTTGATCAATCATTTGACCTTGACAGAAGTACAAATATTATATATACTTTTCTATATACTTAAAATTCTTCTTTTTTTCCATACTTGCAGGTTGTGATACGTTTAGTAGTTTTGTCATGCTTATTTGAAGTTCCCCTTAGAGAATTATTGTGGCAATTTGCTTATAAGGATTTGTAGCTCAGGACTAGTCTTTTCACTTTATTAACACTTTGCAGATAATGAATATTGGAGGGGATGTGGAAAAACTGGGACACTAACACATTGTCGGTGGAGTTGTGAACTAATTCTGGACAGCAATTTGGAACTATGCCCAAAGGACTATCAAATTGTGCATATCCTTTGATCTAGCAGTATCTCTATCGAGTCTGTATTCCAAAGAGATAATCAAAAAGAAAAAAGGATCCACATGTGCAATGATGTTTGTAGCAGTCCTTTTTTTAGTAGCAAGAAAATGGAAACTGAGTAGATGCCCATCAGATGGGGAATGGCTGAATAAGTGATGGTATATGAATCTTATGGAACATTATTGTTCTGTAAGAGACGATCAGCAGGATGATTTCAAAAATGCTGGAGAGACTTATATGAATGGATGCTAAATGAAGTGATTAGAATCAAGAGAATATCATATCCAGCAACAACAAGATTTTGCAATGATCAGTTCTGATAGATGTGGCACTTTTCAACAATGAAGTGATTCAGGCCAGCTGCAATAGATTTGTGATGGAGAGAGCTATTTGTATCCAGAAAGAGGAATATAGGGAATTGATGTGGATCAAAACATAATATTTTCATCTTTTTTGTTATTGTTTGGTTGCTTTTTTCCCTCCTCATTTCTTTTCCTTTTGATCTCATTTTTCTTGTGGATCATGATAAATATGGAAATATGTATAGAAGAACTGCACATGTTTAACATATATGGGATTACTTGCTATCTAAGGGAGGAAGATGCAAGGAAAGAAAAGAGGAAAATTTGGAACACAAGCTTTTGTAATAGTGAATAGTGAAAACTATCTTTGCATGTATCTTGAAAATAAAAAGCTTTTATTTATAAAAAATTTCCAACCACATGAGCACATTGTCAGCCCTACCCAAATTTGTTTTGCTTTCTCCTACTAACCTTGCTCTTACTAACTTTCTTCTTTTCAAGACCTTCTCACTCTAATTCAGATAAATTCCTTCTCGTTTTGCTTCTGTTTTTCCTCCTCAATCTCCTTCTCCTATATCACTGCCCAAGTTTTCCTACCAAATGCTAGCACACATGAAATCTAGGATCCTCTTTCTTCTATTCTACTGACTTTATCCTCTATCTATATCAATTTTCTCTTCTCTATGAAATAAAAACTATGATTTATGTCCTAAAACTCTCCCAGTCACCATCATCAATAAATGTTTTGTGTCTATTATACTGATGTGAAATATGTTTGACTCGACAAACACATTAGTGCAATTTGAAATGAAGAGCCAAGGAAAGTTGTTTAAAACACAAGTAAGTCATGAGATTAGCAAAGCCTTATTAAATAGTTTATCAAATTAATCACATTTGACTAGCATAAAGCCATAGTTACATGTTATATGTAGGTGGATGAAAAAGTCCAATCTTAGTAGATTATTATTATGTAATTGTTTATTTTATATGTGTGTGTATACATAGATGTGAGTATATATAGGTATATATATGTATATACATGTATATGTGTATGTATAATTGTTTAAAGCTGTTCCTGTTGACTTATGACAGTTATGAAGGAAGCATTTATAGCATTTACTAGGTGCTGGACATAAAGAGAAAAGTAAGACAGTTCCTGTTATCTAGGAGATCCCAATCTAGTGGAATATACAACACATACTAAAAGTTTGTGGAGTTTGATGGACAGCTCTTGAGTTCCCTGGGGAATAGCATCAAAGCATATAATAATACCTCTTCTTTAATATACTGTCCACAAATAAAACTATATCATTTTCTGATGTTAAACCATTTGAAAGTACCAAAAACTTTTGGTGACAAAACGACTTTCTATTCTGGGTCTTTAATTGATTAGGACCATTGGTGACTATAATAGTTGTAGCACAATTAGATGAAAATCTATATCTCCACAGGGTTTACTACTTCTCAAGAATACTGCTTCAGACAGTTTGGAAACAAAGTCAATAGTGTTGCAAGTGCTAGCTGTCTCCAACACTGTATTATTTTGGGGATTTACTGAAGGAATAAGAAGTTATATGTAACATTACTAAGTAAATTTCCAAAATAGGTTTACTAGAAATAAAAGGAGAGTATAGAAAGTGATTTGTCCTTCCTAACCACTTTTAAACTCTGTTTTCTCACCTTAGGTCAAGCAGATATAACATCAAAAGAATATGCCAGAAATCAAATCAAATCAATAAATATTATTTTGCCAGAGGCTTTCTATATGATTATCACATTACCTAGGAGCCTCTAGCTTTTTATTATTCCTATTAAGAACTCTACATTTTTTTTTAGCAATTTCTTACAAATACCTTCATTTTCACTAACTGAAAGCATCAACATTGTCTTAAGCATCTTTCAAGTGCTTCACACTAGGAACTAAACTTTATTAAAGGACTTAGTAAAGTTGCTCTTTTAGAGAGTTGGTATATCTTCATTTTTCTGAGTTCACTATTTTTGTAATGCTTTAAGGCTCTATATTTTTTTTTCAAATAGTTGATTCCTCTGTTTTGTTTTGTTTATTTTTTTTACTGTTGTACCTTATAAGGCACAAAAAAGCATTTCTCACTGTTAACCAGAGGGAACAATACATCTAGCATATTAAGAAGTTATCCAAGAATTCTACCATAATATGGCTCATTGATAAAATAATAAGACAAGTGAATTTGGTAGGAAGAGATTGCCAAAAGAAGAATAACAGTGAGTAAGAGATTAAAAAAAAACTTCTTGAATATTTTAAATGGAAAGAGCATTAGATTTGGACCCTGAAGCCCTGTGTCAATATCCTGCCTCAGATATTGACTAGCTGTATGACAATGGGCAAGCCAATTAATCTCTCACAGCTACTGTTTTTCTTAATATGTAAAATAGAAATAATACTACCTTGTAGTATTTTCTTCACAGGATTGTTGAGGTTTAAATGAAATATATTATCTGAAGTTTTTGCAAACCTTAAAAAGAACTATGTAGATTCCAACTTTTCCCTCCCTCCATTCCCCTCCCCCAGTGGAAAATAGAATCCTTGGGATCAACAGTGATTTTTTCATCTGGATATTGTGTCACCACGGTCTACATAATGCTTTGTACATAATAGAAGTTTAATAAATGCTTTTTGAATTTAATTGAATTAAATTGAACTCTGCTCTTCTGGGTTCCAATTTTTTCATCTGTAAAATGAAGATATTTGAGCATTATCTAAAACACCTCTAAATCTATGTGATGCTGTAATATGCAGGGATGTTATGCTCTTTTGCCACACTGCTAATAATTGGGAAACTTCTAATACTCTGCAACCATATTGCTCATAATTTGAAATTTTTCTCTTGGGCTCAGGAAACTTCTAAAATGAAAATGAAGATTAACATAAGGACATGTGAGTGGATCAATGTGTAATTATGCTCTTGGTATATGGGCCACTTGGGGATGATTTCATTTAAGGTCTCCCAAGATACTGTATTTTTCTTCTCATCAATGGATGACTGATGATCAGTAACATTATGAAAATTAAAACATAAGAGAATAAGGAGATGAAATCTACCACATACACAGCATTCTAAAGAATTCCACCCTTCAGCCATGTGGCTGAAGCCCAGGGGCAAAAGGAGAGAACACATTGTTTCTTTCTCCTTTGCTGATAATGGGACCAACTGAGCTTAGGCTATTAGAGATGGTTAATTTCTTCCTAAGACATCAGTGTGATTTTCCATGTACATTTAGGGCAGATATCACATTGGCTATGATCTTCTAAACCACACAGATTCACTCTCTTCTGTTGTCACCAAGCTGTAATTCTGGTGCATTTTCTTAAATAAATCCTCCATAGGAATATACCAAATGCAATGAGGCCTTTCCTCTAGTTAATTTGACACTATATAGGTATCAATGGCACCATGCAGCAATTATCCCTCAGTGTTATCACCAGACCTTTTCTAGTCACATACTTTTGCTTCTGTCATCTTGGTCTTATTTTATAAATACATTAGAATTATAAAGGATGTCCCAAAAGTGTCAGGGCAATTTTCCACTTTTAATAGTTGATTTATTTATTTAAATGTATTTTATTTCAATAGCTTGTATATTTAAGATATCAAAATTCAAAACTGCACTAAAAATTTTGGGATACTCTGTATATGAACAGTTCAGTCTTTAGTAGAGTAAGGGGAAGAACCATCTCCTTTCAATTGCAGAAACAAAGAATTTGATCATTGAAAAGAGTCTCAGAGGCCATCTGATTCAATACATGACTAACCAAGATCTCTGGTCATTCAAAGATTATGTAGTCTTCATCAGAAGATGTCAAGTAAAAAGAAAACTATTAACTCCACAGATACCCCATTCCACATTTGGATTGCTTAAATTGTAGGAAAATTTTCCTTGCATAGAACTTAACTCTAC
The DNA here is from genome assembly GCA_023553655.1 of Myrmecobius fasciatus. Taxonomy (NCBI): domain Eukaryota; kingdom Metazoa; phylum Chordata; class Mammalia; order Dasyuromorphia; family Myrmecobiidae; genus Myrmecobius; species Myrmecobius fasciatus. Next base: position 26,209 of record JAJPUD010015482.1, on the reverse strand, counting down.
TGGCCTAAAACAGCCACCTATTGTTGCTGTATTTTCTTCCTGGAGATAAGCAGAAAAAAAATTGACTTTCCCCCCCCCCCCCCCACAAAACATTTCCTCAAATACTTGAAAATAGCTATCCTGTCCTCTCAACATCTCTAATCCTCACTGATTACCCTCTTTTATATGTAATTAAACTTCTCAATTCCCAAAATGTGCTGTTTAGAATTTACACAATAGCTAAGGAAGACAGAGCATAACAGGGATATTACCTTCTTCTCTTAAAGTCATTTTTAGTGCCCACATTAAATTAGATTAAATTCAAAAAGCATTCATTGAGTACTTAACATGTTTCAGTAAATGTGATAGGTGCTGAGCATACAAGGCCAAAACAAAGTCTTTCCTATGTGAAATAAAACCAAAAAAAAACTTATGTTACACTATACATGCCTAAGGACCCTTATAGTCCATCCAGATATCCCAAATGATATATCGAGCTTTGAACAAAAATTATGAACAAATATTAACCTGCTTGTTGTACCTATAGAGATAGGCCATTTTAAATCTTAAAAACTTACTCAAAAAAGTTAAAATTTCACAGTTAAGTGATACAGCCCATACACAAACTTAATGTTGTCCTCTTTGTTCTTGTGTTATGTTACATATACTTTGGAGCTCATACCATCAGGCCAGATTGCTAGAGAGCAGAAATCTCAAGTCTCAGGAGTTAAACCAAAGGGATTGGAGGGAACCAGGTTTGTCTTTCTAATGTCATAACTTATAAATTCCTATACATCTGCTTCCTGTCAAGATCATCATTTGACTTCAATTAGTCAGCCAGATAATTAGGTATTCAAAATACCTAGTATTTATTGATTATAGTATAAGAACAATTGGAGCAAAATGTCAAATTTTGTGACAAATTATCTTACCAGTACATTCAGAGTCCAAGGGAAAGTGGGCTCAATCTAAGAGTGTGTGGGATAAAGACAAGTCATAGCCCCTAAAAGATTTTTTTGGTGTCAAAAAGATGTCTCCCTTAGGTATGGTGTCATTTTTTTCAAAGCATTTTGTGGAATTTTGATTTTATGAGCAGCTTGTACTAGTTCCAGATGCATACATTTCTGTTATCTGTTCTAAAGATGCTACTAGGATGCTGATGGGAAGATAGGTAGTCCAGAATTCCTTTGGACAGATCTTTCAAATCTCACAAGGTCTTCCTAAGACCAAAGCTGATGAAAATATACTCTCCTTCCTTTCCTGTTCTCAAGCTATTTCTTTTCAGGGTCAACTCTATAACCTCTCTGCCAGATAGATATATTTCCAATTCTGGTCCCAGTCCCTTAGCCAATTTAGTTTTCCTATAGCATTTAGGAATATGTCCTGACTTTGTTCACACCCAATTAGTCATCAAGATGTGTTAATGTAGTTTGAATATATTTAGGCTTAACATCTTGATATTTAAAAGGATTTGACTGATTTACTCAATCCTCATCCTTATAGTTGTTATTTTCTAATTTCTTTGACATTATATAGATGAAAAATTCTTATACATCTTGACCCAGAGCTATGATAATAAGCTCTCAATCTTTATGCACTAAATATTAAATTTGCAAGGTCATCCAGGGGGTAAACTAGAATCTCCTTATCCCAATTCCTCAACAATGTTAACAGTATAAGATTCCAAATTTTAAATTTGAGGATGGAGATGATAAATAATACCTTGTCATTCTATAAGTCATTGCCTAAGAATCCCATGGGTGTGAGAAATTGATGAAATGATACCAGCTCTCCACAATTAAGGCTCTTTTATATATAAAGGAAAGGGAGAGGAGTTAAGATGGCAGAGAGTAGACAGGTTTTTGAGTTCTCCTGGTTTCCTTCAGATTAACACAAGACCAACATCTGAACTGGTTTTGGAGTGACAGAGCCCACAAATATTTGGAATGTAACAAATTTCCAGAAGAAGATATTTTGGAAGAACTTCGGGAAAAGTCTGTTTTAATCAGGCATGGGGAAGGTGGCCAAGTGCAAGTGCAGCACTGGGACCCAGGGCAGAGTGAATGGTCTCTGTGAGCTGGGTAATCTACTAGAAGGCTCTTAGACAAAATACAACAATTTTAGTTACTCTTTCCTTGTTCAGAAACTAGTGGATCAGCAGATGAGTTGTAAGACCTCCAAAACAACTACAGAAGGCAAATAGTGAGCTCTTCAACTGAACTCCCCCCAAAATGCAGGACTTATTCACAGCCACCCAGCACTGGCCCTAGGGCAGCAGCATGAAGCTGCTGTTACTTCAAGAGAAAGCTTGGGACAATCTCCCCTTTGCCCTTAGAGCAGAATTCAACTTTTAAAAATGAGCAAAAAAAAAAAAAAACTCTGAACTTTTATGGAGACATGAAAGTATAGAGCTCAAACCCTGAGGACATTAAAGGCAAAATGTCACCAGATGAAACTTCAAAGAGTGATACTAGTTGGTCTCCATCTCACAAGGCTTTCTTGAAGATTCAGAAAGAATCTTAAAAGAGAGTTAGAAGAAAAATTGGGGAAGGAAATGAGAGTTTGGAAAGGGAAGAGTTTGGAAAAGGAAACACAGAAATTATCTGAAGAAAACTCCTTAAAAATAGATTTAGCAAAATGGAAAAGAATATAACTCCTTACAAAATATATTTGATGAAATGGAAAAAGAAAACAACTCCTTGAAAAACAGAATTTGTGAAATGGGGAAAAAAATCCAAAGAACAAAACAGTTCATTTAAAAGTTCAATTGGCCAAATGCAAAAGGAGATAAAAAAGTTAACTGAAGAAAATAATTCGCTAAAATTAGAATTGAATAAATGAAAATGAATGACTAAATGAGATATCAAGAATCAATCAAACAAAACCAAAAAATAATTTTAAAAAATAGAAGAAAATGTAAAGTATCACACTGGAAAAAAACTGCCCCAGAAAATATATCCAGAAGAGAAAATATAAAAATTATTGGACTATCTGAAAAACATTATTAAAGAAAAAAAAAGCTTAGGCAACATATTTTAAGAAATCATCAAGGAAAACAACTATGATGTCCTAGAATCAGAAAGTAAAATAGCCATTGAAATAATTTACTAATTATCTCCTGAAAGACACCCCAAATGAATACTCCAAGTAGTTAAATTTCAGAATTATCAGATCAAGGAGAAAGTACTGCAAGCAGCAAGAAAGAAACAATTCAAATATTGAGGAGCCACAATCAAGACCACCCAAGACTTAGCAGCTTCCACTTCACTTTAAGGGATCAAATGGCCTGGAATATGATATTCTGAAGGGGAAAGGAGCTTGGATTGCATCCAAGAATCAAATATCCAGCAAAATTAAGCATTATATTTCAGGACAAAGATGCAAATTCAAGGAAATAGGTGTGAAAAGACCAGAGCTGAACAAAAAATTTGATCTTCAATTACAGAACTTAAGAGAAGCATAAAGAGGTAAAAAGGAAAGGAAAAAAAAACTATTTTTAAGTTAAAAAGTATACATCCTAATATGGGAAGATGTGTTAGGGGTGAATTTAGAGGATGTTGGTATAATTTTATTTTATTATGATGATATAAATAAAAGAAACTAGGGGTAGAAAGGGGATTATAAAGGAAGAAGAGGAAAAGGGAAGTAAAATGGGGCAAATTACATCTCATGAATAGGCAAAAAAGATCTATTGCAATTGAGGGAAAGAAGGGAGGGTAGTGAGCATTGTACAATCCTTAATCTCAACAAACTTGGCTCAAAGAGAGAATATCAGACATATTTAATTCCACAGAGAAACTTGTCTTATCCTATAGGAAAGTAGGAGGGGAAAAGGGAAAAAAAAGGCAGAGGCTAACAGAAGGAAGATTAGAATTAGAAGGGAAAGGGATGAGGGAGGGAGTGGCTGTAAAAGGAGAGAACTGTTTGAAGGAGGTGGTGGTCAGAAGCAAAATACTGTAAGGAGAGAAAGGAGGAAAAGAAAGAAAAAAGTATTACTTTGGGGAAATAACATGGCAGGAAATAGAGTTTGCAATTTTAACTGGGAATGGGAATGGGATGAATTCTCCCATAAAATGGAAGTGGATAGCAGACTGGATTAAAAGCCAGAATCCTACAATATGTTGTTTACAAGAAGCACATTTAAATGAGAGTAATACTTACAAAGTAAAGGTCAAAGGCTGTAATCTGTTACTTTTCAGCTTAAGTAAAAAAAAAAAAAAAGAAAAAAAAAAGCAGGAGTAGTGATCCTCAGCAAAAGCAAAGGTAGATTTAATCAAAAGAGATAAGGAAGGAAAGTACATTTTCCTAAAGGATACCAAAGACAATGAAATATCAGTACTAAACACATATGCACCAAGTGGTATAGCATCTAAATTCTGAGGGAAGTTAAGAGAGCTGTAAGAAGAAATAGACAGCAAAACTATACTAGTGGGGGATCTCAACTTTCCTCTCTCAGAACTAGATAAACTGAACCACAAAATAAATAAGAAAAGTTAGGTACGATAGACCTTTGGAGAAAATCAAATGGAGACAGAAAGGAGTTTACTTTTTTTCTCGGTAGTTCATAGAAACTATACAAAAATTGATCATGTGTTAGTGCATAAATACCTCAGAATCAAATGCAGAAAGGCAAAAATAATAAATGTATCTTTTTGAGATCATGATGCAATAAAAATTAGATATAAAAGGTAACCTTGGAGGCCATTTTATCGCTCCTATCTATGACCTCACCTCAGAGACTATACTTCTAGGGGCTAGGACACTAAATGATAAGAAACTCTGAACCTACTGACTGGACAAGCACATTTTTCATATAAGGAAATACTTAAAAGATCCATCAACTGATTCTGTAACTTTTTGATGGTCTAGTGATTTTGATCTCCAAAGATCTTCAAACACATTTTACTAAAATGCATAAGTTTTATGTGTGAACCATCTTTATGTGCAAACTAAATTGAAAGCTATTTTCAAAGTTATCAATCTTTGAAATATTGTCTGGGCTAAATCTCCTTAACTGTCATATGTGAGTAGCAGGTCATTTTTGCCTAGTTGATAGAGAATATTTTCTATTCTCCCACCACTTTTAAGAAATGACAGGAAGACTCAGAGAGGCAAAGGGGCACATAAAAACACTTGCCATACTATTTTCAAGAGAGGGAGAGGAAAACAGAGAGCCAGAAGCTTGAGTCATTCCACTGAATGACTAGCTATTCCCAGGTCAGTAATAATCTCCAATTAACCTTTGCAATAGCTGCTTTCCACTCTTATACTTCTACTGGGTAACTGTGGGGCAGAGGAAACAAGGTATCACCCAGAGTTAGTGACTTATAGCTTCAAGTTTTTCAGCACTGAGATAATGAGAATATCCCACTGATAAAGACCTGGACAAATGTGCCATCAGAAAGGGTTATAGGTTCTGGTAAACTCCATGGAATATACTCTAACAAGAGCTGATCAAATACCATTATATACAAAATAACTCAAATAGCCTTTTATACTCATTCTGATTGCCTCCAGGTATAAATATATAATAATATGTTAAAAATTAAAAGCCCTTTATAACCTAACCCCTCCTATTTTCCAATCATCTTATATTTTACTCTTCAGTGGGGCTTCCCAGATGATCCACAAACAAGACACTCCATCTCTCAGCTCCAGTTATTTTTTTTTCTGATTGTATCCCATGTCTAGAAGGTTCTTTAGCTTTCACTCTATTTACTGAACTTCCTGATTTTTTCTAAGTATGAATTAAAATTCTACTGTTATAGGAAACTTCCCCCAACCCTTCTTAATTTTAGCATCCTCCCACTGTCAGTTATTTCCTATTTATCTTGTATATAGCTGGTTTGGGACATATTGTTTGCATGTTATCCCCTCCATTTAGCTCCTCCAGATTAGGAGCTATCTTTTGCCTCTTTTTATATCCCTGGTGATTAGTAAAGTGCCCAACACATCATAGGTACTTAAATATTTATTGAATGAATGAATAAGTAGAGGCCCTTTGTGAGAAGGCTGAGATAGATGTTTCACATTTTCCTTCACCTCAATCCAGAATTGTCCAAGCACCTAGACTTCACAAAGTCCAGATTTAATTCTTACCAAGGCATATCTGGTTTTGTTATTATTTTTAGCTGTAAGATAGCCAAGGGAACATTGCTCTTCTCCTCTGAGAAATGTTACTGTCATAGAAATACCTCTGAATGGGAAAACTACACTTGACTTGTGGCAACCCTCAAGGTTATCACAAAGGCTTGAAACATCCATTTCTCAGGATTGCTCTTTAATGACCTGTGACCATGGAAGGAAACACAAAGCTGGCCAGTTGTTCAGGCTCTCTTAGACAACCACAAATTTTGTTTCCCATGAACTTGAGATCTAAATCACAAGTTGGAGAAAGGGAAAGAGATAAATTTCTTTTCCCTTTTGCTCAATGTCCAAGGCAAAGAAAGTGCTGGCAAAGAATACAACCACAAAAAGACTCTCAAAATAGGCAGAGATGCTTCTTCCTGACTTTTTAAACACTTTAGAGAAGAAAGTTCTCTCCAGAATATTCTATTCTTCATGATACTTAGGGGGCTAATATGGGATCATTGAATCATAGAGAGATGTAAATCTGGAAAGGACTGTGGAAGTCATCTTATGCAAACATCTTTACAAATGAGGAATTTATAGTTTGGAGATATTGAGTGATTTGTCAACTGGTCACATAGTGTTAGTCAAATCCAGCACTCTACATAATATACCACAATCTTTAACTGCTCCAATCATGGGGACCCCTCAGGAAATTTTGGGAAATTGCAAAAAAGTGCATGCTCTTCAACCAGATTTCAAGTAAGTAACTTAAGTATTGTGGGAGATACCCCACTAATAAATGAAACGCTCTTTCCTCACCCTGTTACATATATAAATGGTATATTCTTCCACTAGAATTTAAACACTTTTAGGACAGGGATTGCTTTGATTTTGTTTTCATTTCCATAGAACGTGCATGCTGCCTTGTGCATAATTGGTGCTCCATAAATACTTATTAAATTGAATTCACTTGAATTGGGTTGTGGAAATTTGGGGCAGTTGCTGTAGTATAAAATTTATTCAGTCATTTTCAGTCATGTCTGACTCTTTGTCAGTCTATTTCAAATTTTTCTTGGCAAAGATATTGGAATGGTTTCCAATTTACAAATTTCCAATTTACAAAAGGTGTACAATTTTTTTAACAAAAAAACAGTGTTAGCTGACTTTTCCAGGCTACAGTTAGTAAGTATCTGAGGCCAATTTTGAACTTAGGGAGGTGAATCATGCTGACTACAAACCCATAATCTAGTTATTTATAGTATAGCATATAGGGAACCAAAATGAGAATCAGAATATTTGGGTTCTAGCCCACTGTCTGCCTCTGAGTGAGGCAAGCTATGAGATTGGATGAGCTATATCCTTGAGATGTGTAATTTCTTCATCAATAAAATAAGTTGCAGAGACAAGATGATTTTTAAATTCTGCTCTATGATTCTGTTCCTCTGAAATAACTGGAAAACATTTCCATATAAAGTATCATTAAGTACTGCATCATGGATATGGGTTTAAAAAAAGAAGGCAAGATCAATTTGAGTTGGATTTTTTTTAAATCAAATCAATCCATCATTACAAATTTATTGAATGTCTCCTTTTTGTTAAGCACTGTCTTTAATTAGCTGTCAAAAATTAATATATGAAATAAAAATTCAGTCCTATAATGCATGATACAACAATGTACCAAAGACGAATGATAAGGCAACTGACTTAATGGTTAGATCTAATCTCATGGTTTTACTATTATAGTCCTACTATGATCTTCCTTTTTATAGACCTCAAATTGCCCTAGGCTCATTTAAAAAATGGCAATAACCTGGCAGATAGGAGGCATAGCAATTAGAGCAGACCTGGAGTCAGGGAGAGTTCATATTTAGCCACAGACAATTTTAGCTGTGTGACCCTGAGCAAGTCACTTGGTCTGTTTGCCTCCTCATAAATCAGATATAATAACAGTCTTAACTCCCAGAGTTCTCTTTGAAGACCAAATGAGATCATAATTTTAAGGTGCTTAGCATAATGCCTGGCACTTTATAGATGTAAGTAAAAGTTATCATGACATTGCTCTTGAGGCTCTTTCTCCAGGCTCTCTGGATTTTCTCAACGATTGAAAGCTCATCTCATAACTGAACTTCTCACCCTAGAAGTCATCTCCAGCTCCATGGCTCATTCCTCTGAGTGAATGGTTCCTCTTAGAAACATTTACAATGGGGACAATTTTGTCCAAATCAAATTTTTCTCCAGACTACAATTAATGACTCTGGATTTTCTTTACCAAGTCCCTGTGCTGGTACTCCACCCTATACCCCACCTGCTCCACCCTATCCCCCCCCCCTTTGTCCATGAGGATATGGACTACCTTTATGCTTGCTTTTGTATTTTCAAAGCTTAGTAGAGGCTCTGGAATCTAGTGATCAGTTAATGAATGCTTCTTGATTTCAAATATATGCATGGGTAAATACATGAAGTAAAGAATGATAAAGAATTTAGTAAGCATTTGCAGGAAGAATATTCTGGGTAGATGGCAAAAGAGGACAGAAAATTCCAAGCTCTCCAGACTCCCCCCACAAACAAAACAAAATTGCACCTCAGGGAGAACACAGACTAGTGAAACTTGGGGCAGAATAGGACCTGTCCTGGGACAACCCGAGAAAACTCAGAAAAAAAAAAAAGATCCCAGGATCAGGGTTTAACAAGTGTGAGGTGGAAATACCGCCAGGCTAGCTCCTCAGAAACTGCAATCTGTGATAATTGAAGCTAGTGGGTTTAGAGGTAGCCTCAGTCAGACCCACAGGAGTTTTCACTTACCAGACAGCATAGGGAGTCCAGGGCCTGAATCCTAGAAGGGAAACTTAGCTTATGCCAGGTCCAGTTGTGCTGCAGAAATGCAACCCTGGGTAAGGAGGAACCAGCACATCCAGTGAGTACAGAAGCAGTGGGTCAGAGACTCTGCTAGCTGTAGAAACTAGTCAGACAAAAGAGCTGAAAGGAAGCCAGAGACACAATCCCCCTGGGATTAGATGTGTTTACAATAATAGCTCTCATTTGAATAAATAAACAGGCACAAAAAAAGAACTCAACCATAAAAACTTACTGTAAGAATAGGGAAGACTGGGTTTCATCTTTTCAGGTGAATATTGAAGTAAAAAAAGCCTCTTCTAACCCAAAGCAACATTAAATGTCTCTCTTCCCAGAAAGAATTTACAGAAGAACTCATAAACTTTTTAAGAATCAAATGAAAGAGATTGAGGAAAAATTGGAAAAATATAATAAGAAGAACCGTCCAAGAAAAACAAGATAAAAAAATTTAAACAACTAGAAAAAGAGATCCAAAGTCTTAAAGAAGAAAATAATTCTTTGGGATTTAGAATTGGAAAAGTGGAAACCCGTGAAGATATAAGTGACCAAGAAATAATAAAACAAAATATAAAAAATGAAAAAAGAAGAGAATGTGAAGAAAAACAACAAATCTGGAGAACAGATCAAGAAAAGAAAACACAAGAATAATTGAAATACCTGAAAGTTGTGACAAAAAAAGAACCTTGATACAATTAAGCAAGAAATAATAAAAGAAAATTGTCTTGGAATGATAGAACAGAAGAGGAAAGTAGAAATAGAAAAACTACACCAGTCATACCTCAAAGAGATCATAGCAATATTATTGATAAATTCAAAAAACCCAGATCAAAGAGAAAATTCTACAAGAACCAAAAAAAAAACAACCCAATAACAATTCAAATATGCTGGAGTTGCAATTAGAACTGTACAAGATTTTTTCAGGAGCTACAATAAAAGACTGCAGGTCCTCGAATAATATATATTGACCATCTAAAGAACTAGGCTCCCAAAATATCATATCCAGCAAAACTAACCATAATATTGAGTGGGAAAAATGGACCTTCAATGAACTTGCAGATTTTCAGGCTTTGTTTCAACCTGAAACTCAACAGAAAATTTAACAAATATCATTCAACATCAAAGATTAATTTCAAGGAACATAACATGGACAAATTATTTATATTTTTTACATAAAAATGTAAATCATGTGCTTAAAATCAACAGCAGTAATTGTTCAAAAGAAAGTTCCGAGAATGTTCTGACTCTAAAAAATCAAAATTATCTAGGAAAAGGTAAAATTAGCAATCATGCTATATGAATGAGATGCAGAGGAAATATTGACAAAGATGCATTGGGGAGGAGAAGAGCTGATAATTCTGACCACCTACTAACATCAGGAATAGATTAAATAAAGAACAATACAGAGAAAGAGAGAGAGAGAGAGATCATGAAGGGTATAGCACCCTCCAAAATCTTCAAAGAAATAAGAGACACTTTAGGATAAAGTATAAAAGGATCAGTGGGACAAGGTATGTTTAATGGGAAAGGAATGAAAGCAGGGAAAGAGGAGGGAGAAGATAAGGGAGGGTTCCATGAATGGGGGGAGTTTAAGTAATAGCAAAGCAAATTAAGGAATAGAATTAAAGTAGAAGGGTGAGCTGTGATAGGAAATAAAGAGATATACACAAACATTATAATAAAGATGAAGAATAAAATTAATTAGAAAAACACAAATTAGAGCTAGTAATCAATCTCAGACAAAGTCAAACTTAAAGATAAAATCAAGATAGAAATCTACATTATATGGCAGCCATATTAATATTGTTTTAGATGCATATCAACATTTTTGTAAATGTGTGTATATATGTGTGTGTCTGCATGTAGACATGTATGTGTATGGTTATATTGGGTGTATATGTGTGTATATATGCACATATGCTTGTATATATGCACATTTATATGTATATGTACTTATAATGTAGCCTGCTTGGGGGATGTGGAGAAAATGAAAGGGAAGAAAGAAGAATAAAGTAAAAAGTGCACAGCAGAGAAAAAAAAATAACCTACAAGGAAGCAAAGAAAAGACAGGACACTCACGTAATATAATCTCCTCTTCCTTTCTTCAATGGAAATTTATTCTTACATAATTTGAATCTTCCCTGATGTTCTGCTGGGCACATGACAGTGTTTTGTGTTGTTTTTTCCTTTTCTTTTCTTTCTTTGTCTATTTTTTTCTTATTTTAATTACTTTTAAATAAATAGTGTTTTAAAAGTCTTTCTTATATTTCAAATACTGCCGGATCTAGGAATAGGGATATATATATATATATATATATATTTATATATATATATATATATATATATAAATATATATATATATATATATATATATATATATATATATAAATATATATATATATTTGCAATTTGGGTTGAGACTTGCCTAGGGACACACAACTAGGAAGTATTAAGTGTCTGAGGCCAGATTTAAACTCAGTTTCTCCTGCCTTCAGGGCTGGTGCTCTATCCACTATGCCACTGAACTGCCCTGGAATAGGAATATTTTTAAGATAATCTTTACACTCAAGTAGTTTGAGTTCAGTTAATAAGAAAAACATTTTTTAAAAGGAAGTAAAAGTAGTGATTAAGATGACTGGCATCTTTTGGTTTGGACATTTATAGAGATGACAAGTGAATTCACTGAAAAGTAGAATAACTGTTATTGTTGTTATTCCCAATTAATACTCTAAGAGGACCAATAACATCACCAGGGTGATGTCTTGACTTTCAAGTGAATTGGATTTAAGTGAGGTACAGCCTTATTCTCTCCTCCAATGTTGCAGAAGTTCAATGGAAAGACATAGTTCAGGTTGACTGGACGTGGCTCCCAACGCAATAGATCTTTCCCAGATCTCAGTTTGTCTAAGGCAATACCCACATTTAGTAACTAAAGACTAAATAAGAATTAAGGCAAAAGATGGTCTAGTTTGCCTTCAAAAAAGAATCAATCTAGGAGAGGAAGATCCTCAAAATTTCTTTCCAGAAGAGAAACAATTGCTATTTATATTCACTCTAAGGCATCAAAACCCAAACAATGAATAAGTAAAGGTTGGGTTAGAATTTATTACTGGCCAATCAATGAATGTGATACTGACTTGAGTTTGAAGGCATAGTCAAGTAACTCCATTTAAATTTCCACAGGTTTTATCAAAGTCTGGTTTTCCAGAGATCTATTTCAAGAAATTTAATGGGGCAGCTAGAGGGTGCAGTGGATAGAGCACCAACCCTGAAGATTTGGAAGACCTGAGTTCAAATCTGGTCTCAGACACGTAACACTTCCTAGCTGTGTGAACTTGTGCAAATCACTTAACTGCAATTACATCAGCAATATATATATATATATATATATATATATATATACATTTACATATATATATCAGAAGTGAAAACTACATGAGACAAAAGAGTTTATTAAAGGAGAAAAAAAGGAAAAAAAAAACAAGTAGAGAAGAGGAAAATAAATTGAGCCCTTCTCTCCAAGATTCTTTGTGAAGTTTAAATAATCAAAATTTATCTTGAAAGAGACTGACACACCTTTTCATTTAACAATAGTAATAATTTGTTTATGATTTAAGACTGGAAAGAGGAGATAAGGCAGAGGATATGCATTTGGCAGCAAGGCAACTAGTAAAAAGATGTCCAAAAAGTAAAATGAAACACAATGGGAAGGTATGTGAATTATTTACCAATAAAGATATCAAAGTACCATGGTTGGGGTTTATGAATGGAAGAGTCTCTGGGCCTTATGGTTTGGCAAATGGGAAGAAGATGGTTATTACCAGGAGAACTAAACCTGCAGTGTCATCTATACCAGAAATCCATTTCCTATTTATCTTTGCCTCCTATCTCATCCCAATGTTTCCAGAGGAGAAAGTAAGAGTGATGACTTTGCACAGTCCTTTCTCACTTACGTGAGAGTCCTGATATCATGGTTTTCTTTGAGAACAAAGGATAAACAACAATCACTTCATCCCTGAAGTGTTCCCTCATTCTACTCTACCCAAATCCATCTATTAGTGCTCTTTAAATTACCTTCCTTTCATTTATCTGAGTACATTTTGAATCCTCTCACTAGAATGCAAGATTCTTAAGAGGATGAAATTGCCTTTGGAATTTTGTATTCTTAGTGCTTAGCCCAGTTCCTGATCCACTGTGAAACTTTAATAATTTTTCCTGAATTGAACTGAGCAGGGCTGAAAATTGGTGGAGTGTGGAGTACAAAAGGGTAAAAAGAGAGGTCAAGAGGAATGATCAACGACATCAGAGAGAAAGGACACTTGATAGATTTTATCTATATATTGTATTGAGACAGAAGACATGAAAGAGAAAGGACCATAAAAATTCATCCACATCTTGCCACCTAAACTAGGACAATTCCTATTGTGGAATTAGGGAATTCATGAGAGTAGTTAGGAAGTTGAAGAAAATAGGGTTCCCTTAATATTTCTATTGCATTCTCTTTGACTAGCAAAGAGCTAGTGGAGAAAGTCAAAATTTGTATATCTGGCAAGAAAGGTCTTACTATTGTAGATATAACTGCCGGGATGCATATGTACATATATGTGTGTGTACATATGTATATGTGCATGCATATAAAATCTTTGAGATGGTTTATTCAAGGGCCTCTTTTGTTTTTTCTTTTTCTGCTTTTCAAATAAGATTTTCATCTGTAATGTATGAAATGTATGCTTATAAGTTGGAAGTCAGGGAGTATTGCACAGGGGATCACGGACATTCTCTTGTTTCTGGATGGAAGCATATGAGCCAAGAAAAGTAAGACAATTCCCTAGTGTGCCTGATTCCTTCATGTAATGAGAGCCTTTGACAAAAAGGGCTTCATAAATACTTATTATATAGGATTAGAGCTATATTCTGTCCTGCACACATTTCAGACAACTAATATATAGACTATAACCCAGGGTTTATAAATTTTCTATTTTAATTTTTGTCCATAACTAATCTTTGTTTATTTCATTTCCAATTATTTCCCTCCCCCAACTCTCTTTCCCTTTGTTACAAAAGTAAATAATATTTTTTTAAATAGCTCTGCAAAACCAACTAGCATACTGACACAATAAGATAAAGTAGACAACATTTCACATCTAGAATTCCCCTTTTCTGCAATGAAGAACGAAAGACATAGACTTCATTAAAGAAGCTTTCATTTCATCCTAATTAGAAAGAAGAAAGTTATAGCCCACCTTTTAGTCATTGTAATTCCCTCTCCCCTTACCCTAGAGGGATGGTCACAGTCTTCCCAAAAACTTGCAATTGTCATAAAGTGCCAATACTTGATTAAAGTTGAGGATTTCTTTGATGATTACTGGCCTTTCACTCCATTCACCTTCTTCCCTGAGAATTTCAGCTCTTACTCTCCTCCAATACTCATACATAGAGATGTCTCATATTTCTAATTTCTCAACTCCAGTTCAGCAAACTTCTGAATGACAATGCCAGACTATCATGGCTCACTTACTTTTTAAGGATGTCTTCCCTCTCATCAGTAAAATATTCACATTGTCCTGTCACTTACTAATCCATAAGCTAAGTAGGAAACCTTTCCTTCCCTCATCACTCCCTCTTTCCAAAATGATCCTTTAATCAGAATTTTTATGCTCATCCACCAAAGGGATTTTCTTTCATCTTATGCATCAGAGTATCCAAAGGGCTGAATCCCAGATTCTTTCATCATGAATCCTTTGAGCATGCCGATTATACTTTAACAGCATTATTTTCAGTTAATCATAACTTGTTCTCAGTAAGAGCCTAAAGCTGTAATTGCTAACTGGTAATTCTGAGCAAATTTAGCAAATATTCTCAGATTTCCAATTCCAGATTCCTTGATGTTGTTCAAATCTCTCAAATTTTTCAATCATTGTTTATTCATTACCATCTATGTAATCATAAGAGTTATTCATCAGTAGGGCTAGACTGCCAGAAAACTAAATCTGTCTTTGTTTGGGAAGAATGAGGAATAGACCCTGGGGAAGAAGATGTTAATTTTGTAATGCCAAGGTAAATTACTATTTTTTGGTATTTGGAAGAAGAAAGGCAATATGACTTCAAGGATAAAGAGATGACCTTAAAGCCAGAAGGCTTAGGTTCAGTTATATTTCTAATACATACTGACTGTGTGACCACGGTAAGAAATTTAACCTCTCATTGCCCACAACAACTAAAAGAAAAATTGCAAAGTAGGTCTTGATATGCACTGGTCTAAGGAGATACTCTGTTATTTCTCTATAGTCTTTCCCATCACTAATCTCTTCATTCTTTACTCAGAAAACATATTCTAATTTTGATATACCTAAACTATAACTAATTAATACTATTTGCTTGTCTCCTTAACAGATTTTTCTTGGGGAAAATGGCTTTTTATAAAATAAGGAAATTTCACTTTTTAAATTTTATTTTCATTTTCAATTTTTATCTCTCCCTCCTTCCCTTGACCTATCCATTGAGAATGGAAGAAAAATTCAATTCATTACCAATATTTATAGTTATGCAAAACAAATTCTAGCATTAACCATAGAAAGAAAAGGAAAGAGGAAAGAGGAGAGGAGAGGGAAGGAGAAGCAAGGGAAGGAGAGGGAAGGAAAGGAAAATGTTTCAAACTATGCTTTGAGTCCATTAGGAAATGAATACCGATTTCATCATGAGTTCTTTGGAATTCTGTCTGGTCATTGTATTTTGAAAAAATCTTTCCTAATGTCTCCTAGGTGTGCTACATTAATTTTTCTGGTTCAGCATTAAATAGTGGTTCCTTAAATCACACCAACAGTATAGATTTTGGAAAATCATTAAGGTTGCACTGGATATAACTTTCTCTCACCACTTAGGGGACACAGAGCCTGAAATTCCACCATTTGAAATCTGCTTGGTGGAATTAAGCAAAATTAAGCAACCCCTCCTAACAATCTTTTACAATGCAAATAACTCGGGGAAAATAACACATTGAGTTATTAAGACCTCCATGTGAATTAGTTTTTGGTCAACTAAGGGGATAAGAAGAGAAATAATTAACACTTTAGGTCATTAATATATTGGAGTGAATTAGTTTTTGGTCACTAGAGAATGAAACAATAATAACATCAAAAGCAGAAGAGCTAACATTTTTATTATCTTATATGCTTATAAGAGGCAGCCTTGCACTGAATAATAAGAATGATACAATTAGTTGACATTTAAACAACCATTTAGGGAGTTGCAAATAATTTCCATCTATTATCTCATTTGATCCACACAGTTACTCTGTGTCAGATCTGATAGATATTACTCCCATTTTACAGAAGAGAAAACTGAAACTCAGAGAAGAAAAATAAGTATCCCAAGATCACACAACTCCTAAGTGTCTACCACAAGATTTGAGCCCTGGTCTTTCTTACTCCAAGTAGAACATTCTACTTTTTACTTTTTCATACTGAGTTATGAATAGATACAAGATATAAACTTAAGAGTTGAGTTCCACTATGCTCAAAAAGTTATCAAACTGTGCATCCCTTTGACCCAGTAGTGTTTCTATTGGACCTATATCCCAAAGAGATCTTAGAAGAGGGAAAGGGACCCACATGTGCAAGAATGTTTGTGGCAGCCCTTTTGTAGTGGCTAGAAACTGGAAATTGAGTGGATGCCCATCAATTGGAGAATGGCTGAATAAACTATGGTATATGAATGTCATGGAATATTATTGTTCTACAAGAAACGATCAGCAGGATGATTTCAGAGAAGCCTAGAGAGACTTGCATTATCTGATGCTGAGTAAAATGAGCATAATCAGGAGATCATTATACATGGCAATAACAAGACTATACAATAATCAATTCTGATAGACAGGCTCTTTTCAATAGCGAGGTGATTCAGACTAGTTCCAATGAATTTGTGACAAAGAGAACATCTACACTCAGACTGTGGGAACTGAGTGTGGATCACAACATAACAGTGTCACTCTTTGTGTTGTTTTTTGCTTTCATTTTGTTTTCTTACTTATTTGCTTTCTTTTTTTTAATCTGAGTTTTATTTTGCAGCAAGAGAATTGTATAAATATGTTTATACATAAAAAAGAACATTGAGTTCCAGTCTTCTTCTCAGATACTGAATTGCTATATGTTTCTACAATCTCCATAGGACTTATAAAAAGTACATCATAAACAAAGGCAAATCATAAACAAAGTCCTTGTGATTTGTGAACTACATCAACACTTTACCAAACTGGTAAGTATATGATTAAAAAGAACTTTCCCATAGATTATCTCATAAAATCTGTTTAATACTACTATAAAGTAAATATTATAAATAACATTATCTCTACTTTAGAGATTAAGCCTCTGAAAATGTAAGTGACTAGTCTAAGTAGCTACAGTTAATATCAGAGCAATTAGGTGGTGTAATGGATAGAATTCCAGACCTGGCATCAAGACTTGACTTCACATATGGCCTTAGATCTCTTCTAGCAGTGTGTCTCCTGTTCACTTTAGTCAAAACTCTTTTTGCCCCAGGTATCTTATATGTAAAGTGAGACTAACAGTAGCACCTATTTCCCAGAATTGTTGTGAGATCAAATGAGAATAAGTATAAACACTTATCATATTGCCTACAATGTTGTAAGTACCATATAAGTTTAGTTATGAATAAGTTACAGTACTACTACTACTACTACTAGTAGTTGATCTGGGATCATGACTTCAGACTCAGTATTTGAAATGCCCTACCTTTGAAATTATTGGAATTCCACTAACTAAAGCCTGGCTATATTCAGGCAAAAAAGAAGAGCAAATAAAATTTTTCCCTACTTTTAGTCTTTTATAGTGATGTTTTGGGTGTGCATGGGACTTACATACACATAATAATATCAATATACTAATGTTTCAGAAATCATTTGATTATCCTCTTTCATTGTAAGATGTTTCTTAGCTTGAAATAGGAAGCGATCTTTTTGTTTATAATTAAATTCAATGTCTCAAAAGAAAAATTATCTATTTTGATAAACAGAATTCACCAAAATTTTCTGAAGCAGACCAAATACTAATTTCCTCACTGTGTTCCTTGCCTTTGGTCTAACAAAATATTAATGGCTCCCTGCAATATATCACATATACATGGACAAATAAGAAAAATAAAATTTTCATTTGGTTTTCTTTGAAATATTACATGGATATTTGGGGAACTAAAAAAGCCAAAAATCTATTTTTCTATGAGAATGAAAATTGACAATACCAACTCTGATTAAATGATTCTATTGCCAGGCCACAGGATAATGGGATTGCAGTCAATCTGAATGTAACAATTCATAAACAATGACAAAGACATAAAATGAATACAGTCAGGCTCTCTCTATTCTATGCAACTATGAAAAGCAGCCGTTGGTCTGGCACCAGGTGTTTTATTACCACCAATGAACATTTCCTTGTGTATCCTCTGAACTTGAAAGAACAAATACATGAAAAATGAGCTCTGGAAATTGCATGTTATTTATATAAAAACATGATTTATACCAAAAAGAATTATCTTTCAAAGTTGAACAGTGACCAATTTTCAAATTCAAAAGTAGAATTCAAGGTCATTGGAAAAGATGGCAAGAACATGAAGTAAATTGAACTTTGCCCAAGATGCCAAAATCAGAGCTGGCTTGGGATGGGGGTGGAGGAAATGATAATAGCTAAGAGAAGAAAACCCCATATTTTTCCTTGTAATCTATTATAATAGCATCCCAACGCATTGGAGCCTTTAATAAAGACAAATATTCTCTCTAACCAACTTCAGACATATAAAGTCTATCTCTCAGAGTGATTGATTCACATTATTATTGTCCACTGTCCTTTGTTTCTGGAGTCATCAGTGATCTATTTTTAAAACAAAATGATATTCTATATACCTGGATAGACAGTTCTCCCTTATATAGTATCTAATTAATTTCCTTAAGTTATAATTTACTAAAAACATTTCTTTTTTAAGAAAAAATGGAATTCTTGATGAACTACTGTATTCATATCCAATAATTGACTGCTAGCTCCCATGCCAATGTAATTTTTATTTTAATTTCTAAAAAATTAACATGATATGATATGACATGGCATAACTAATGTAATGCTATATTATATAATACAGAATAAATTTCTATAACCACATATTTTTTCTAGTGAAAGACTAAATATCTGTCATTCAAAGACCATTTTAACTAAGTCTAAGATGGCTCATCACCAGTAGATTAGCCATCAGATAAAGATTACTACTTAGCACACTTAAAAAGCAAAAAATATTTTTATTTTTATATTTGATCCTCAGTATTCAGCACAGTGTCATCTGTAACATAATAAGTCCTTTGTAAAGAATTATTGACAAAATAAAAATTGCCTCATTTAACAAAAGAGGAAATTGAATACTTAAATAGTCCCATCTTAGAAAAAGAAGTTGAACAAAGCATCAAGGAACTCCTTAAGAAAAAAATTCCTAGATAGTGAATTCTACCCAACATTTAAAAAATAATTAATTCTAATATTGAGTAAACTATTTGCAAAAATTAGAGTTCTAACAAATTCCACTTAATACACAAATATGGTGTTCATACATAAACCAAGAAGAACAAAAACAAAGAAAGAAAACTATAGACCAATTTTCCTAATGAATAGTGATGCAATGTAGTAGACTTCCTGCCATCTAGTGGAGGGGTGGGGACTTTGGGGGAAAATTTGTAACAGAAAGCTTTGTAATAGTCAATGTTGAAGGATTACCTGTACATTTGTTTTTGCAAATAAAAAGCTTTAAATAAAAAAAAATATTGATGCAAAAAAATAAGGAAAACACTAGCAAGGAGAATATATCAATATATCACAAGGACCATATACTATGATCAAGTGGAGTTTATATCAGGAATGTAAGGCTAGGTCAGTATCAGACAACTATCAATATAAATGACAATATAAATTTTAAAAATTGAAATTGTGATTATGTCAATAGAAGTAGAAAAGTTTTTAAAACTACTACATCTATTCCTATTAAAATCACTAGAGAACATAGATATAAATGGACTTTTACTTAAAATGATAAGTGGTATTTATTTAAAAACTATTAGCAATTATTTGTTGTGGGGATAAGCTAAAAGCCTTCCCAAGAAGATTAAACATAAAGCAAATATGTTTATTATCCCTACTGTTATCCAGAATTGTATCAGAAATTCTAGCTGTAACAATAAGAAGAAAACTTAATTGAAGGAATTAGAATAGGCAATGAAAAAACCAAACCATTATTTTCTTTACAAATGACACAATTGCGTATTTAGAGAATCCTAGAGAACAAATTTTAAAAATCAGTTGAAACAATCAATAACTTTAGCAAAGTTGCAGGATAAAGAATAAATCCACATAAATTATTAATATTTCTACATATTACCAATAATGACCAGCAGCAAGAAACAGAAAGAAATTCCATTTAAAATAACAGCAGATAATATAAAATATTTGGGAGCCTACCTCCCATGTTAAATCCAGGAATTATATGAATATAATTACAAAACACTTTTCACACATAAAGTCAGATAGTAATGATTTCAAACTGTTTTATGAAGGTAATCATCAAAACAATCTGGTGCTGACTAAAAAATAAATCAGTGGAATAAGTTAGGCATACAATGCAAAGTATTAAGTTACCGTGATAGTTTAATATTTGATAAACCCAAAGAGTCAAGCTTTTGGACAAAGCTCATGATTTAACAAAAAAAAAATTGGGAAAGCTGAAGAACACTATCATAAAAACTAGATAGAGAACAACATTTCACATTTGCATCATGTCGATATAAGTTGAAAATGGATATGATTTAGACATAAAGGATGATACTATAAGTAAATTAGGGAAACATGGAATAGTTCACCTGTCATATCTATGAATAAAGAGAAGAGTTTGGGACAAAACAAAAGATAACATGAAATATAAAATGGATAATTTTGATTATATTAAATTAAGAAGTATTTTGCACAAACAAACCAATGCAACCAACATTATAAAGGAAAGCAGAAAACTAGTGGAAATTTTTACAGCAAATATCTCTTGAATATGTAGAGAACTGAGTCAAATTTATAAGAATAAAAATCATCCCCTAATTGATAAATGGTCAGAGGACCAAAACAGAAATTTTCTGAAAAAGATTCAAAACTATCTATAATCATATAGAAAATACTCTAAAACCTCTATTAATTAGAGAAATGCACATTAAAATAATTCTATGGAAAATGCTCTAAAACCTCTATTAATTAGAGAAATGCACTTTAAAAGAACTCTAACACCTCACACGTATCATATTGGATAATATGACAAAAAAAGAAAATGATAAATATTGGAGGAAATATGGATTTTTGGGATGCCAATGCATGATGAAGTTGTGACCAATCCAAACATTCTAGAGAACAATTTGGAACAATTCTCAAAGGGAACTAAAACTGTACATACTTTCACCCAGAAATATTACTCCTAGGTTTGTGTTCTAAAGATATTTTTAAAAGGGGGAGGTAAAGGACCTATTTGCACAAGGGTATTTATAGCAATTCTTTCAGCAGAGACAAAGACTTGGAAATTTAGGGGATATCTATAAATTAGGGAATGCATGAAAAGTTATGGTATATGATTGTAATGAAATACTATTTTTCTATAAGAAATGAAGAGCAAGATGATTTCAGAAAAACATGGAAAGACTTATGAACTGATAACTGGGTGAAATGAGAATGAAGAGAATGGTAATAGAAATATTATACTATGAGTAAATTTTAATAACTTGGCTCTTCTCAGCAACACAGTGATGCAAGAAAATCCCAAAGGACTCATGATGAAAGATGTCATCTAATTCCAGAGAAACATCTTATGAAATCTTCCTTTCTTCCTTCCTTCCTTCCTTCCTTCCTTCCTTCCTTCCTTCCTTCCTTCCTTCCTTCCTTCCTTCCTTCTTTCCTTCTTTATATGTATATGTACGTACATAGAAGATGTATCTGCTATAGCCTAAGGACCATGTAGTCGTTCATTTCATGTAAACTTTTAGCTAAAACTACTTTATGAGTTCCTTACTAGGAGGGACCATCTTGCTTTTCTCCACTGCTTAGCACAGTGTCTGGTATATAGTATATGCTCAATAAATGTTTACTAATTGACTGTTTTTAGCCTCCTACTTAGATCAATGTTTTGCACATAGTAAACAATTAATAAGTGATGTTTCATTCAGCCATTCATTCATGAGGTTGCCATGACAATTTCCATGGAGGACTTTTAGATAGAGCCGCTGGCTGACGTTGCTCCTTGTAATATCTTAGAAAGTCTGGGGGCGAGGGAAATGTGAAAATGTTACTTGACATCTTTATAATAGAATCAGCATAGCCCTAAGGAGAACAAATAAATTCCAGACAATTTTGATACAAAACTATGTAAATAAGTGGTGGATAACATGTAATAGGTGTTTTTGCAGCTATTAAAATAAGGCAATAAATGTAATAGATTTTAACACATTTATTATTTTAAATGCACATTTTAATATGTATGTTTTATGTTATTTCTTACAGGAAATAGGTGTACAACAGTTTTTGGCAATACCCT
Source organism: Myrmecobius fasciatus (assembly GCA_023553655.1). Classification (NCBI taxonomy): domain Eukaryota; kingdom Metazoa; phylum Chordata; class Mammalia; order Dasyuromorphia; family Myrmecobiidae; genus Myrmecobius; species Myrmecobius fasciatus. Next base: position 3,697 of record JAJPUD010015482.1, on the reverse strand, counting down.
CATTTTTAATATTTCTAAGACACATTTAAAATATATTGCTGCCATGGAAGTCAGCATGTACTTCTAAATCTTAAATTAATGTAAAATTTTAAGCTTTGAAATGTCCTTTAAGGGAAAAAAATCAGCAACCTTGAGAAAAATCCTTCAGGCCTTATTGGTTTCCTTGGAGAAAATAACAAGTCCATTCAAAAATACTTCACTCCTTTCTTCAAATATAGAGAAAATGCCATTTAAATTAATTAAAGTAACAAAAACATGGAGGTTTAGCATATGGGCTTTTGACATCACACTGTTAGTTTAGAAGATTTCTTCTAGAAAACATTATCCTTAAATGGACACAAAATAATAATAACCAACTTTACAAAGTCCTTTAAAGTTTGCAGAATTATTTAGAGAAACTTTCTAATTTTATCCTCAAGGCAACCATATGAAGTGACACTACTGGTATTGTTATGCTCACTTTATAGATGAGGAAATTGATCCTGAGAAAAGTTAAGCCACTTGTTCATGCTCACTCTTCTAGGACCCCTACAAGAACTTTATTGTTAAGTAGCAATGTTCTGTATGGTAATGAATACTGGGCTTGGGTTCAGAAGGCTAGGTGTGATCTTTAGGTTTGCTTTATATTATTAGGTACTGAGGATGCCCTGGTAAGGCAACCTCTCTGAGAGACACTGAAAATTCTCTAAACTTACATTATTATCCAGATGGGAACAAGCAGATCTCTAGTGAGGGAAGAGAAAGAAGGCTTCCCAGAGAAGCTTCGGCTTCTGGGGGGCCTTTTAGAGCACTCTTGATTTATGTGCACTACTACATGGACAGAGAACTCAATATTCACCAAAATGTCAATCCCCCCACATCCATGGCCACCTTGATTGACTGGACTGGCTCAGATGGGGTAGTAAGCCAAGAACAAGTTCCATTTTGTTCTTTTCCACTGGGCCTCTGCCTCATTCTTGCTCTTCAGCCAGCCTCTCCTGCAGTTTTCATTCATGGGATTTCCACTGCACCAGCATCTTTCTTCCTTGTCTGTCTTGTGCTTTAATTCATAGACCTCTACTGCTCTAATTCAGCTGGGCTGCCAGAGCACCCTGTTCACTTCTTGCCAAGGTCTCATCATCCCACTGCTACTGACTGCTACTGGCATAGAAATCCATGAGTTTTGTGGCCCCTTCTAGTCAGTCTCTCTTTCCTCAGCTTGTCTTCCCAAAAGAGAATTCACTGTCTTCTCCCCAAACCCAGCCATTTTTCAAACACACATTTCTAGAGAAGGAACTCTCTTCCTTCCATTTTACCAGCTCAGGAACCTCAGACTACACTAGACTCACCACAAGTCTCTAATCAGTTGGAAAATTGCATCATTTCTGGGGGGTGGAGCCAAGATGGCAGGGAGGACCCACGCTTCTTTCTGACCTCCCACGACTCTCAGACTAATTAACCACATCCAGCCCCTGAAGTAGCTCTGGACTGGTAGAACCCACGAACGGGAGTACAACAAATTATCAGCAGAAGAGTGCAACAAATTACCAGCAGAAGAGTGCAACAAATTACCATCAGCAGAGTGCAAGAAGTTACCAGCAGAAGGGTGCAACAAGTTACCAGCAGAAGAGTGCAACAAATTACCAGCAGAAGAGTGCAACAAATTAGTTACCAGCAGAAGAGTGCAACAAGTTACCAGCAGAAGTTAATTATGAGGTCTTCCTTCCGGGGGTGGAGCCATGGTGGCAGAGATCAGACAGGAGTCTCTGTAACCTCCTCTAACCTCCCTTCAAACCAACAACATATGAAGCCTCTAAACTGATTCTGAAGCAAAAAAATCCACAATATCTGGAGAACAACACGATTCTAGAAGAAGATACTCTGGAAGAACCTCAAAACAGGTCTGTTTTAATGGGGCAGGGGGTGGCCTACTGAACCCAGACTGCAGCACCAGGAGACCGGGGCAGGGAGCTGGAGCAGGGAACTGAAACACGAGTCGGGAACAGGAGTGGGAGCATTGTGCTTTTCACACACCTGGGAGTCTTCTGCCAGCCTCTTGGAACAATTTGTCCTGATTGTGGGCAGGTGGTTTGGAGGGTCTGCCTTTTGAGGGGGATAGATTGTGAACCACTGAACCCCTGATGAACATCGGACCTAGATGCCATTACACACACCTTAAAGCAATCAATCAAACAACAGGACTGATAAGCACCAGAAATAATTCAATCAGCAGAGCTGCCCAGCCCCTGACATAATTCAATCAGCAGAACTGCCCAGTTCCTGAAATAACTCAATCAGCAGAACTGCCCCAGGGCAAATTAAAGCAGCTGTCCCACCTTTGCCCTAAACAGACCTCACACCTATAAAAGAAAAAAAAAATGAATAAAAAAACCAAAAAGAGCTCTCACCATAGACAACTTTTATGGAGAGAGGGAAGAACAGACCTCAAATCCTGAGGGCCCTAAAGGTAAAGCAACTCCAGAAAAAGCCCCAAAGAGAGACATAAATTGGTCTCCATGTCACAAGGCTTTCTTTGAAGATTGCATAAAAAATCTTAAAAGAGAGTTAGAAGAAACATGGGGAAACAAAATGAGATCACTGCAAAATAAAATAGAAAAAATGGAAAAAGAATGCAATGAACAAAAAAATGTAATTGGTGAATTGCAAAAGGAACTAAAAACAGTAACTGAAGAAAATAAGATATTAAAAATTAGAATCGAACAATTGGAAATGAATGACTCATCAAGACTTCAAGAATCAGTTGAACAAAAACAAAAAAATGAAAAGATAGAGAAAAACATGAAATATCTCCTAGGAAAAGCAACTGACCTGGAAAATAGATCTAGGAGAGACAATCTAAGGATTATAGGGCTTCCTGAAAGCCATGATGAAAAAAAGAACCTGGACACTATATTCCAGGAAATCATAAAAGAAAACTGCCCTGATATTTTACATCCAGAAGGCAAAATACTCCTTGAAACAATCCACCGATCACCTCCTGAAAGAAACCCAAAAATTAAGTCCCCCAGAAATATCGTGGCTAAATTCCAGAACTATCATACCAAGGAAAAGATATTACAAGAAGCCAGAAAGAAACAATTTAAATATCGGGGAGCTACAATTAGGATCACACAGGACCTAGCAGCTTCTACTTTGAAGGATCGATGGGCCTGGAATCAGATATTCCGAAGGGCAAAGGAACTTGGATTACAGCCAAGAATAAGTTACCCAGCTAGAATGAGCATTATCTTCCAGGGAAGAAGATGGTCTTTCAATGATATAGGAGAATTTCACCTATTTCTACTGAAAAGACCAGAACTGAACAAAAAATTTGATCTACAAACACAGAACACAAGAGAAACATAAAAAGGTAACAAGAAAAAATAACTCTTGAGAACTATATTCATGTTATAGATACTTATATAATGAGGGTTGATTTTGTGAATCGATTATTACATTATGATTATGATATGATTACTGTGATTTTATGTTTATTATCATATGATTACTGTGATTTTATGATTATTATTATATGTTTATTGTGATTTTATGAATCTTATGATATGATAAACTGAAAAAGAAATTAGAGGTAGAAAAGGGATAACACTGGAAGAAGAGGAAAAGGAGGTAAAATAAGGGAAATTACATCACATGTAGAGGCAAAGAAAACCTATAATGATTGAGGGGAGAAAAGGGAGGGGAATGAGAATTGGGTTAA
>JAJPUD010015481.1:11593-37237 GCA_023553655.1 Myrmecobius fasciatus | reverse complement strand
TTCCTTCCTTCCTTCCTTCCTTCCTTCCTTCCTTCCTTCCTTCCTTCTTTCTTAGACCTCACATGTTCTTAGTGATTATGCCATGCTTAACATTTACTTTATACTGCTGTCTTTGGTAGGAGCAGATTGACAATAAATTCATGTCTCTCTGGAAAACCTTCAAAGAAAGATTACCTTCCCCCCCCAAAAAAAAAGAATTAAAAAGAGGAGTAGCCAAGAAATAAAGTGTATAACATTAAGGCAAAATTCTGGGGCAGTTCTATCTTATAGAATTAAAATAGGTGATTTCTATTGCAATAAAATATATCATATTATGAAAGAAATAGTGACTGAGCTACTCTTGTTATAGTTCTGTTTGCAGGAATAATGATTACCCTTCAGTTTCTGTCAACCTTGACTGATGTGCTACAAGTCCGTATCTCTATACAAAACAAAGCAGATATTCACCTTATATTAAATGGCTTAATGTCTTTCTTTCTGCTAATCCAATTATTGGATCAGTGATACTGACCATTTCATACTTTTTTTTTCAGTGCTCTTGTTCCTTTGTATAGGAGCCCTTATTAAAAAGAATAAGAAGGTAGTTTGTTAGGAAATTGGGGTAGGGGAGATATTTTTTTTATTTCATTTTTTTATTAAAGCTTTTTATTTGTATAACATATGTATGGGTAGTTCCCCAACAATGATCTTTACAAAGCTTCCCATTACGTATTTTACCCCCAGTCCCCTCCCCTCCCCTAGATGGCAGGAAGTCCACTACATGTTAATAATGTTGAAATGCTTGAGAAGTTATGCAAGAAACATCCTATCTACAAGAAAAAAAAAAAGAATCAGAGAAAGCCAACACAATGCAAGTAAATGTCAATAGAGATCATGGAAATGTTACGTTGTGGACCATATTTCATTTCCCTCTCTCTGGGTGTATATGGTTTTCTTCAGTGAACAATTGGAACTGGTTTGAGACAATTCTTTGTTGCAGAGAGCCATGTCCATCAGAATTGATCATCATGTAATATTGTTGTTGCTGTGTATGATGATCTCCTGGTTCTTCTCGTTTCACTCAGCATCAGTTCATGCAAGTCCCTCCAGGCCTCTCTGAAATCGTCCTGCTGGTCGTTTCTTACAGAGCAATAATATTCCATAATATTCATATACCATAATTTATTCAGCCACTCTCCAATTGATGGGCATCCCTTCAGTTTCCAGTTTCTAGCCAAGTAGGGGAGATATTGTCAATAACATGTAACTTCTTCAATGAAACTTCTTCAATGTCTCTTCCTCAATGGAACCAAGTTAAATGTATGTTTTCCTTTTTCTTTTCCATTCTTTTTGAAAGAGTAGTTAATCTTTTCCTACTTTTTCAATCATCTATAAGCAGGATTTTATAGATACCCTGCACTTTACTTTAGTATTATCTATTTCAGTCTTTCACTGAAATGCTTGGGTAGGTGAATTGTTGTCATTTGAAGCAAAGATGTCAAGAGCATAAACCACATTTTTATTCTTCTACTCTGTAACTTAATGGTGAAAGTGACCATTTCTTTCCACTCATAACTGGACTCTCAAGAATCATATTTCTCTTAAGGTCCTTTATTAGTCTGCTACTGTGTACTTTCTCACCAGTAGGAGCAACTTTTTTTTAATCTTTATATCTCCTATTCATTCTTTCCTTTTAGAATAGTTTTATAATTCATGCCAATTATATAAGTACTAAGGTTGAAAGCCATTTATATGTGATCCTTATGATAAGGCCCAGACAACAGCTTCTTAGAGTCCTGAATAATCTGTAAAATGTCAAATGAATCAATCAACAAGCATTGATTAAACAGCTATTATGTGTCAGGCATTGTACCACAACTTAAGAGATACAGAGAATGAAACAAAAATATGTTTTAGTGGTCACAGTAGGATTCAGAAGAAAGCTGGTTTGAATCCTTCCTGTTAATCTAGTGAGTGATAATGAAAAGGTTACTTAACATCTTTGGGCAAAATAGGAGCAGTGATCCTACCACCTGTCTCACAGCATTATTATGAGGAAAATGTTTTGTTAACCTGAACATTCTATATACATGTGAATTATTATTATTATTACATGTTTTCTGCATCGATGACTATTAAAATGAAATCTGGGCAAAGGAAACCATCCTAGTAGAATGGAGAGTCTGTGTGGCTTTCCATTTTATTACAGAGCTTAACTCATCTATAGACTCTGTAATAAATGTTAAGTGAAATCATCTCCTGATTAGCCACTTGTGAGTTATTTGTGGTCAATTTGTGTTTCCAGTTTTACTTCCTTCTCTCCACCACTTAGTATGTTTTTTAGTTTGTCTTATACCATTGTAATTTATTATATACTAATACAAAGCAAAACAATTTGAATATTAACCTAAAAAATAAAAGAAAGCATGTCTTATTCTTACGTTTGATGTACATCCATTTATAAATAAACGATGCTTGCTGTTCTGTAGTTGATTACTGATTTTTAAATTGTTTGCTATTTTGGATTTCTGCAGTTAACTACACTTTTACATTGTTGTGGATAATTGAGAATGTTGTTATGATTTATTCAATAAATGTATGAGTCCTCTCAACTCCAGCTCTGAAGGGTTCTTTTATAGTGATGTAACTAAAGTAAATAAGTAAAAGTAGTAAGTAACTAATAGAAAGCAGGCAGTGGGTAAAAAAAGAAAAATAAACTGTGTCTCTTCTGTCTATTCCTACCCTTCCCCCATTTTTTAAATGAGACTTTCTTGGAAATTTGTTTTTGTGGAAAACTTCTTAGTCATTTGCTGCAGGCAAATGCTTGTGTGAACTTAATGAGGTGTAGAGTAGAGATGGCTATAACTCCTTATAGAAGATAGAAGATATAACTCAGAGATGAAGGGGATGACGTTGATAAATACATTATAGTAAAGACCAATGTGTCCCTTGCCCCCTGTCTCATTTTTGTGCAAGTGAAATCTGCATCTAGGGTTGTCCTGAAGGGGAAAAGAAGCAGGCAGGGGAGTAGATGTCACACCAGAGCTTCCTAAAGGCTGAGCGATGTTTAGAAGGGAGATGGGGTGTGTTTTTGCTTTGCAACCAGGCTAAGACCCACCTTGGTTGCCTTGGAGATAGGGTAGGAGTAGGAATGGGGGTGGGGATGATGTGTTGAATGTATATGAGAGCCTCAGGTCTTTTTTAGTACCAGATGGCAGCACCACCTTTCTGTTTCTCTCCCTACAGCTGGTCTCTTAAGAATGTGAGTAGTTGCAGCTGCCTGGTTCCTGCCCTACATTGGAGGTTTCTAAAGGTTTAGGATAGCTAGAGGTGGAATTAATATAGATTACTGGAATCAGAAGGCTGAATTTGGTGAAAGTATCACTTACCTCATAGACCTAGTTAGGGCCAACCCTATCCCACTAATAGTATTCAGTATCATTAAATCTAAAGCTAGAAGGAACCTCATAGACCATCTATCTAGTTCAACCTTCTCATTTTAGATATGAGAAAAATAAGGCCTGTCGCAGCTAAAGTGACTTGCTCCCAGTCACTATTGCCCAGATAGGGCCTGAGGCCAGATTCTGTGACTCTGGTGTCAGTGTCTTTCCCTTGTGCCACACAATTTGTTTGAACCTAAAGGTTTGCCTTAACTTATCCACGAAGTTAGTTTATAGATTGTACATTAAGAAATACTGCTTACCAATGATGCTAGCCAGTATAATAAAGCTTCTTAGAATGAGACAAGTTTAGACTTGAATTAAAGCAAAGTCCAAGGGTTCCCTTGTAGAAAGAATGGTTATAGTCCCTGGGGTAATTCTCTTTGTGGAAATGGGCACTCTGTCAATATTGATTAACTAATCCCTTGGAAGGGAGATAAAATCTTAAACATTAGGTGCATCTATCTAGTAGGGGTTACTCTGAAACTGTATTTTTTCAGATGACTGAAAAACAGAATCAAAAGTGCCAGAGCTTAGTACAGTGATTGGCACAAAGAAGGCACTTAATAAATATTTATTGGCTGATATTTTTTAGTCTTTTTGACTGGATGACAAGATAAATTTGCTCAATAAGCATGTTGACTATATATACATATGTATATTTCCTTCAATAAGTCAAATACATGTGAATTTTGTTACCTGTGAAGTATTTTGTTAACTTTGCAATTTGCCAATTGTAAAGGAAAATTGGAAGGTAAAGGAAACAGGAATGGATTTTCAAGTTTTTAAAATGGAGGAACTCTGCATATTGGCAATTTAGTCAGAAGGTGAAGGGAAAACATCAGAACATGTGACATCTTCAGTTGTTTGAGAACCATGAAGAATTATGGATTTAAAGTTTCTCAGGAATGTGTTTTATCTCTAACTAAGGAATGTGTATTATTGAAAAGATTACTAAGGATTAAATAACAGTTTTAAAATATAATCTTTATAAGATAAAACAATGGCAAAAAGTTGTATAATATTCTCCCTTCTACAATAAACTTGAAAAGCTATATATTGGAAATAACCTGTCTTATTTGTGTGTCATCACATCTTATGTGATGACAGTGAAGGCATACCAGACTAGAAATGAATATTCATTCCAATGCAGTAAACATTTACTTAACATCTGGAATGTGTAAGGGACTGTGTTGTCAGGTGCTGGTGATGCAAAGAGAAAAAAAAACAGTTCTAACTCATGAAACTTACACTTTACAGTGTCATATATATATACATCTATACACACACATATGTATATATACATATATATATTAAAAAATTTGTTAGAAGACTTGGTTTTTAGTTCATCTCTGTCACTTAACTGTGATCTTTCTTGCACAAGTCATTTAACTTCTCTAAGGTTTTATTTTGTATCTTGTAAAACAGAGATGATGTTTCCTTTTCTATCAACATCATAAGGATGTTATGCAGAATAGATGGAAAAAGGATGTGAAAGTGTCTTGTAAATAGCAAATAGTTGCAAATGTCAGGTGTTTTACTATTAATTTGTCATATCCCTATGTTTCATAGGGACTCATAACTTTGTTATCAACTATATCTGAAATATTGTATCAAATCAAGAATAGTATTATAACACTCCACTTACCTGGAGATTGCATGTACACAATGATTTGATGCAAAAGATACAAGAACTCTGAGGAACTAAAATGAGTGTTATAAAATCTGTGCACCAACTAAAGCTTTTGTATTTTACCTGGGGCAGCTAGATGATTCAGCAGGTAAAGTGCTGATCCTGGAGTCAGGAAGACTCATCTTCCTAAATTCAAATCTGGTCCCAGACATCAAATGTGTGAGCCTGGATGGCAAACCACTCCAATATCTTTGCCAAGGAAACCCCAAGTGGGGTCACCATGAATAAGACACTAATGGAACTTGAAATAACTGAAATCACATTTTACCTATGATGCTGCTTCTTTAAGTTCTTAAAGCCTTACTCAAAATCATATTTAAAATAAGAATAAATAAAACTTTTAAAATTTTAACTAAAATTTTTTTTTGTATTTTCAGTTCTAGATTTGCAAATAAATTTGAACAAGTTTGCTTATCTGGTTTCCCAGTCCACAACAGATAAGAAACAGAAAATTAAAAGGCATTCGAGGACATACTTGCTAATTGCAGCTGGATGGATAACTTTTCAATAAGGAGGCTGAAAATATTATGAAAAGTAGAATTAGCTCAAAAGATACAGCAGTTTATGCCCCACTTAATGTGGGAGAAAGTAGGTTTCCACACTTCAATAAACCTTGTTATTATCATTATATTTTAATATAATATAATAATATAATAAATATAATGATAATGAATAAATAAACACTATAATGCAGTGTTTATGATGATAATTCTGAACCACCTAGAAATTAAGTGATATATCTGTACATATATGCATGCATATATATATATGTAAATACATAACCTATATATCTCCTACATATGTCATATTTATTTATGCCCTGTGCTTAAAAAGGCAAAGACATGTATAACATGTTTTAGAAATCTTATTGAAATAGTGGATTTTAATTTTAATTTTATTTAATTTTAAATTTCTGAAACTGAAAGGAATGGAAGTCATTTTTCTGGGAAAAAAGTAAAAACACTTGTATGGAACTCCTTGTTTCCTAATCATGTAAATAAAGGTGTCATTTATGTACATCATTGCCTAGAAATTTATTTCTGGTCTTTGATGGTTTTTAAAGCTTTACAATACCCTTTTTTGACACTTTCTTTTTAAGAGACAGATTCTGTTAAGGTCTTTTTTTTGTCTGCTCAATATCATTTAAATGTTTAGAGACCTTATATATGACAAAGAACTTTTGAATGGATATCACACAATAAGCCTGAGTGTTAGTGATTTATTAACTCAAATAATTTTTATTATTTTTAGTAAATCAGTTATAATTAACAAGTAATAATTTTGAAACCCCCAATTTTATGCCAAATTTTATAGATTTACCATTATCTGAATATGATAAAAATCTGAAATTAACAATAAACTTTTAAGTTTTCTTTCCAAAGATGTGTGTAATGGATATATCTGAAGAAATATATGTTAGTACACAATCCATTTGTATGTGTGTGCATATAACATAGTTATATATTTATTCAAGTGTTAAATCCAGTGATATTTATCAGGATTTTAGATCATAGAACATTTTAGATATCATATTGAAAAGTTGTTTTATGTCGTGGGCTTCTTTATCGATCTAGTAAAACATTATATATATTTATATATTATATATTATGTGTGTATGTGTAGATAGATAGGTAGGTATGTAGATAGACAGATAAATAGATAAATGTCTAGAGAAACCAATCCTGCAAGGTTTTATGAGCCAATGAGTGCCTGGAGATGGATTTAATATGGGTTAGTTTCTTCACATTTGTATACTACCTATATTTACCATGAATATTGTCAGATTTCTTTTTGATCTTCCTACATGCTACTCTTTTTATTTTCCCCACAGATCCTTGCTTCTAGTTTTTTGTATCCTTCCACCCTACCTCCTCTATTCAATTCTTTAGTTGCTTTTTTCAACATTGTTTTCATGAATCCTTAGCATACCTCCTTCTCCTCCCCAACCTCCCTTTCTTTTTAAAAACTTGTCTGCAAAAAAAGCCTCCTAAAGAAGAAAGTATGGTGTTGTATTAATATTGCATTATTTTCCCCCTGTTTCTTGTTCTTCCTGCTTTAACTGAGAATGCTGATGTTAGTATTGCTATCTTTTTCATGGCAGCATGAAATTTCCTTGCCCAAATTGTTACTTATTTCTCTATACCATTGGTCCTTGCCAACTACTAGAGCAGAGTGTGCAAATGGATTATTTCCTCCCATGTTTCTCTCTTTCACCTCCAGTCCTCTTACCCTTTCAGGTTATCATTATTTCTTAGTTCAACAAAATATCACCAAAAAGTCCTAAAAATGATGTCTGCTTTATTTGCTGTTGGTGATATATCTGTAACTTGAGTGAATTGACTCGTAATAGAGAGTACCATGAAATTCAAAAATAAACAAAAATCCTGCTTTAATACACATCTCATAGGATCTTCATAGAGTATCACCTCAGGTAGAAAAAAAAAGGTCCAGTCGTCATCTGCAACTAAAATGAAAACTTTGGTTTCAGTCAAATTCAATTAATGGTCTTTTTTGACTGGAAGCTTATTAGTTTTAAGCAGTTTGGATAGACATCTGTGGTTGGACATTATATGACATTTAAAAAATGTGGCAATTTAGGAGCCATACTTATAAATTTAGGTTAGTCATAAATTTTGAAGATGAAATGGGAAATAAATGTATGTCTGGTAAATGTTTGAATAATTAATTTCTTGAAGTCACAGAAAATAAATTAACAGTATGGTGCCTACCATCAAGAAATTTATAATTTTAAGGGAGATATTTCATATAATGTAAAAATGTAGTATAGAAACAGGTAAGTGCCATATGATTAATAAGACAAGGTCTTAAATACCTGCTGTGTTAGATTGATTCCTACTATAAGGAAGTTTATAATATATCAAAGAGGATAAGATGTGGAAAAATAAACTAATATAGAAAGATCTAAGTGCTATATGATGACTAAGACATGCTTTTTACCTTACGGAACAATGTTTATTCTTGGAAAGTAAGACATAGTATATTGATTGCAAAAGTTGAGGAATTTCTGAAAGGAGAGGAAGTGAAAGAATCAACTATAGACGATTTTTTCAAGTATTTTGGCTGAGAAATTGAGTAGAGATCTATGCTGATAGTTTGAGAAGAGGTTGTGCCTGGGATTTTTAAAGAATGGAGAAGACCTGTATAGGGTTAGTGAAAGTCCTTACATCTTTAAGTTAGAATCTGTAATTTTGTTTACTTCACATCTAATATTATATGCAATAATGAATGAATTTTGTTGAATATGAATAAAAGACATGAATATATTTTAAATGTAGTTAGTATTGTTATATAACATAGCAATTTATGTGACATTTATGGTATTCCCAGATTAGCAGGGAAGCTCATATTGGAAAATAGGTCCAATGGTTTTGAAGTTTAGGATTTGGGTATAAATTCACTGACTTGCTGTGAGATCTTAGAAAAGATCATTGCCTAACTCCACCCAAGCTCACCTATCAATCCAAGCAAATTTAATGCTATGATGTGTGTCTGTGTTTGTGTGTTTGTGTGTGTGTGTGTGTGTGTGTGTGTGATGGACTTTAGCAACTTGGTAAAATCTACAGATCCCTTCTCAGAATAATGTTATTGTTTTTTAAAGGAATAAAATAAAAATAAATAACATTATAAAGGAAATCTATTTTATGGAAATCTAGCTATTAAATGTTAGAAACAAAACAAGTTCATGGACCCTAAGTTAAGATCTCTTGATTTAGTGGAGCCACAGAAAATGAACAATAAACATATATTATTTATTGTTTTTGAACTGATGGATAAAAATTACTCACTTTTCCCCAATCAGAATTTTAGGGAAAGACAGATTTAAGATACCATAAAGATGTAAGAACATTCCAACTTACCAGGAATCTTTTTTCACACATAAATTACTTAAATAGCTACTTAATAATTGCATTGATTTCCACAGTGAAGAGCAGATCAATTTATTTTGTCTGCTCAATATCATTTAAATGTTTAGAGACCTTATATATGACAAAGAACTTTTGAATGGATATCACACAATAAGCCTGAGTGTTAGTGATTTATTAACTCAAATAATTTTTATTATTTTTAGTAAATCAGTTATAATTAACAAGTAATAATTTTGAAACCCCCAATTTTATGCCAGATTTTATAGATTTACCATTATCTGAATATGATAAAAATCTGAAATTAGCAATAAACTTTTAAGTTTTCTTTCCAAAGATGTGTGTAATGGATATATCTGAAGAAATATATGTTAGTACACAATCCATTTGTGTGTGTGTGCATATAACATAGTTATATATTTATTCAAGTGTTAAATCCAATGATATTTATCAGGATTTTAGATCATAGAACATTTTAGATATCATAATGAAAAGTTCTTTTATGTCGTGGGCTTCTTTATCGATCTAGTGAAACATTATATATATTTATATATTATATATTATGTGTGTATGTGTAGATAGATAGGTAGGTAGGTAGATAGATAGATAAATAGATAAATGTCTAGAGAATCTGAGACACATAGTAGCCAACTTTGACCTAGAAATTTCAGAAACAGAGAAGAATAGTGTCTAGCAGTCCTAAATCATTGGCTGTTTTCTAAATGTTTTAAATTTCAGATTGTTAAAAGATAGAACTTTGTGCATTTAACACACAATTGTATAGTGATGATTAGTGATTTTGAAATATATTTTTACACATTTCATATCCACAAGCATGCCAACAGGTCATCTTTAAGCCTTCTTAATCATTTATTACTTGCAGAGGTGGCCAGAGCAGTAAAAGCATAGCTTTCCCTCAGCATGGATGAAGGTCAGTTTCTTTTGAAATACTATCAAAAGAATGAGTTTCACTATCAGCAAGAAGCCGTCCTTTGTTCTTGTATCATTTCTTTGAGACTCTTACCCATTGTCTCACTTCCATTTTAAACTGAGTCTAGCTATGGATATGTGTGACACAACTTTTTTTTATAGGATCAAAAGTTCATTGATTTAGAGATAAGGATTTAAAAATGAGAAGACAGCCCATAGTGGTTAAATAGCTTCCCCAAAGTCATACAAATGGTAACTAACAGCAATGGAATTTGTATTCATGTCTCCTTGTTACATATCTAGTGCCCTTTCCACTGTCCCATAGAAATAATATAGCTTCCCTTAAATTTAAGGACCTTAGTGATCTTTTGTCAACCTTGAAAATTCTCTAGTGAAATATTGACAATGTAGAAGATAGTCTTTAACATATATTTATGTAGTTTGTTATCTAACTTTGGACTGTTTCTGGGTATTATGATAATTGGTCCTTTGACTTGATTAAATGTAGCATGGAATGGAAAAAGTCATAGCATTATTGTGAGCGTATATACATCACTGATGCTAATGTAAATAAGATAAGTAAACCTAAATGTTTTCTTCCTGTTAATAAAGCAAGGTTATCACCATTCTCTTCATCAAAGAAAGTATATCAATAAGTGATTTGATTAAACATCTTAAACATCAAAAATTAATTATGGATTCAGGTCAACATAAGTAGGGAATGGAAACAAATGTAACAAGGCATAAATGTGAACTCTTGTGTGTTGATAATTGTTTATAAGGAAAATAAATTAGGGCTTCCTAGAATATCTTCAGCAAGGTAATAATGTGTATCCCTAAGAACCTAGCATAGTGGTTTCTATAAACTTCAAAACTTATGATCTCCATGATTTTGTTGATGTGGCTACTACATTCTTTACCAGTAAAAAGAGAGAGACTAGAAATGGTATTTCACTGGTACAGAGAATATTCTAGTTGAGAAAACTACCTAGGTTTGAGCTTGATCTCCTATTATATTTAAGAGTTTCCCAGAGGACTTAGAAATTAAGTTATTTGTCCAGGGTCTCACAGCCTTCACCACTACAGTTCCTAATTTCACTCTAAGTAAATGGGCAGTCTTTGAGCAATCATTGGCTGCAAAAATTCATTCTTTTATGGTCAACCTATTTACCTAGGAGGATTTTCATATGTCAGATGATACTAGACCCATTCCCAATAAGATCAGGAGTGAAACAAGGCTGCCCACTGTCACCATTACTATTTAATATTATATTAGAAATGTTAGCTTTGGCAGTAAGAGAAAAAAAGAGATTAAAGGAATTAGAGTAGGTAATGAGGAAACCAAACTATCACTCTTTGCAGATGATATGATGGTATACTTAGAGAACCCTAGAGACTCAACTAAAAAACTACTAGAAACAATTCACAACTTTAGCAAAGTTGCAGGATACAAAATAAATCCATGGAAATAATCAGCATTTTTATGTATTATCAACAAAGTTCAGCAGCAAGAGATATAAAAAGAAATTCCATTCAAAATAATTGTCTATAGTATAAAATATTTGGGAATCTATCTGCCAAGGGAAAGTCAGGAAGTATATGAACAAAACTACAAAACACTTTCCACACAAATAAAGTCAGACCTAATCAGTTGGAAAAATATCAAGTGCTCATGGGTAGGCTGAGCGAATATAATAAAAATGACAATACTATCTAAATTAATCTACTTATTTAATACCATACCAATCAAACTCCCAAGAAATTATTTTACATTTCTAGAAAAAATAGTAGCAAAGTTCATCTGGAAGTACAAAAGGTCAAGAATTTCAAGGGAATTAATGAAAAGAAAAAATGCTGATGAAGGTGGCCTTGGCCTATCAGATCTAAAACTATATTTAAAGCAGCGGTCATCAAAACCATTTGGTACTGGCTAAGAAATAGAGTAGTCAATCAGTGGAATAGGATAGGATCACAGGACAAACAAGGCAATAACTATAGCAATTTAGTATTCGATAAAACCAAAGACCCCAGTTTTTGGGATAAGTACTCACTATTCGACAAAAACTGCTGGGAAAATTGGAAACTAGTATAGAAGAAATTAGGGCTTGACCCACACCTATCACCACATACCAAGATCTAAACAGGTTCATGATTTAGACATAAAGAGTGATATTATAAACAAAATAGAGGAACATAGGATAGTTTACCTTTCAGATCTGTGGAGAAGAAAGGAATTTGTGTCCAAAGAAGAACTGGAACTCTTAACTGAATACCAGATAGATAATTTTGATTATATTAAGTTAAAAAGTTTTTGTACAAACAAAACTAATGCAGACAAGCTTAGGAGGGAAGCAATAAATTGGTAAATCATTTTTACATTTAAGGGTTCTGATAAAGGCCTCATTTCTAAAATATATAGAGAATTGACTCAAATTTATAAGAATTCAAGCCACTCTCCAATCGATAAATGGTCAAAGGATATGAACAGACAATTTTCAAATGAAGAAATTAAAACTATTTCTAGTCATATCAAAAGATGCTCCAAATCACTATTGATCAGAGAAATGCAAATTAAGACAACTCTGAGGTATCACTACACACCTGTCAGATTGGCCAAGATGACAGGAAAAGATAATGACAAATGTTGGAGGGGATGTGGGAAAACTGGAACACTAATACATTTTTGATGGAACTGTGAATGGATCCAAACATTCTAGAGAGCAATTTAGAACTATTCTCAAAAAGTTATCAAACTGTGCATACCCTTTGACCCAGCAGTGTTTCTATTGGGCTTATATCCCAAAGACATCTTAAAGGAGGGAAAGGGACCCACATGTATGAGAATGTTTGTGGCAGCCCTTTTTGTAGTGGCTAGAAACTAGAAACTGAGTGGATGCCCATCAATTGGAGAATGGCTGAATAAATTATGGTGTATGAATGTTATGGAATATTATTGTTCTGTAAGAAATGACTAGCAGGATGATTTGAGAGAGACCTGGAGAGACTTGCATGAAATGAAGCTAAATGAAATGAGCAGAACCAGGAGATCATTATACACGGCAACAGCAACGCTATATGATGATCAATTCTGATGGACGTGGTTCTCTTCAACAATGAGATGTTTCTAAGCAGTTACAATTGTTCAGTGATGAAGAAAGCCATATACAGCCAGGAGAGATCTGTGGAATCTGTGTGGACCATAATATAGCATTTACATGCTTTCTGCTGATGTTTACTTGCAATTTGTTTTCCTTCTCAGGGTTTTTTTTTCTTGTAGATCCAATTTTTCTTGTATAGCAAGATAACTGTATAAATATGTATACATATATTTGATTTGTCATATATTTTAACATAATAAACATGTATTAGATTACCTGCCATCTAGGGGAGGGAGTGGGGGAAGGAGAGGAAAATTTGGAACAGAAGGCTTTGCAAGGGTCAATGTTGAAAAATTACCCATGTATATATGTTTTACAAATAAAAAGCTTTAATAAAAAATAAAATGAGGGGATTAGACAAAATTACCTCTAAAGCCCCTTCCAGCTTTGAATATACAATGATGATTCATCTATTCCAAAACTGATCTGTTTTTGGCCTTATATTACTCTCTTACTGTTTCTTCTCCTCCTTCTCAGAGTGCTCATATAGACCAAATTCCTTGATAGCAAAAAAGAGGATCTTGAAGATAAATATTGGCAAATTAAACAGTAGAATTCAGAAGTGACCATCTCCAATACTATAATTAGCCTAGTGCTTTCTCTAATAACATAATCTGTAATCTATAATAATATAATCTAATAACGTAATTCCAGTGTCATTCAATGCTATTATACAAGCACTGTGTACCAACAAGTCAGACAAGTAGGAAGGGAAAAAAATGTTTTCTTGTAAAACACAATGCCTGGTCTCAGAAGTCATGGAGAATTTATAATCATTACTACTTATTCCACTTCTGCTTCTCTTATGGTGTCATGTGATTTAAAAAAATTAGCTTCATCTTTGCAGTTTAGCCTACAATCTTGCAGATTGTAGGAGCATGGGTTAGAATGATCTGTCTCAGCCATGGTCTGGTCTACCTATTTTAAACAGGGTTTGAACAGTTGAAAATCATCTTGGGATAGCCATACAAAATAGAGTTTTTCAGTCTTCCAAGATCCACAGGGCTTAATGTTAATAGTTGGTTTTCCTGCTCTAACAACAGATGCCACTAGTTTTACTTGCATGAGGTAATTATTATTCTCATGAATGATTTGATGAGGACCTTGGTATTTGTTTTAAAGAAAACCCTATGGGAACATAGAAATTGTCAATCCTCCAGACTCCAGATGACCATAAAATAAGTATTATATTTAGTGAGTTAGGTATATTAATTTGATTACAATAATGTAAGTAGCATTTATATAGTGCCTACTGTATGCTAAACATTTTACAAGTATTATTTCATTTGATGCTTAAAACAACCTTGACTGGTAGGTGCTATTATTATCTCCATTTTATGGCTGAAAAAACTTACGTCAAACATAAATCAATAACTGGTCCAAAGTTATATAGTTAAAATGTATCTGAGACTAGATTTAAACTCAAGTCTTGATTCTAGGCTCAGTACTTTTATCAACTGTATCACCAAATTGCCTCATATCAATAGATGGAGTTGGTTCTCAGTTATTCAGAGATCCAGATAGATTTTCTAAGTCTTTTCATTTTTTTTCTAATTTGACCCTTTCTTCCAATTCATTTGCAGAGAGAGAGTCAGAAAATAAAAGGGAGATGAAACTCAAGTCCAATGTTCCTATTTGCTAAGAATTTTGATAAAATGTTTGATAAAAGATCCTGAGTAAAGAAGTGTTGCCTAAACTGAGATTTTTGAAATATTTCTGAATGTCCTTCATGACTCTTGCCTATCACAATCGATAGCCTGGAATTGACTTTATTTGATTTTTCAATGCTTTGTAATTGAGTCAGCTTTGAAAATTTCTCCCATGAACTCAGTGACCACATCACTTCCTTGTTTTGACTGTTTCTTTGCTTTTGAAAAATTCATATTATGAAAGCTCTTTTAATGCAGTAGAAAATAGGTCACTGTGCATACTTCTAAATAAATCATTTGAAGAAGTGTATGCTTTTCTACCTCTTAAATAAACTTCCTTTTATTAAATCTATACTCACATCTTGATAGATAGCAATTGTAGTAATTAAAATATTGACTTTAAACAAAGGGGTCATAAAAATGTGAGATTCAAGTGATTAGGATCTAGGTCCTTATCACTCACCTAACAAATGTGGATTACTCAATATAATGTTTAAAAGTAACAGTTCAATTGTAGACAGGTCAATTTTTTTTTCTCTTTTGCTTTGAAATGATATTGCTTGGTGTTAAGGAACTGACATTCA
The DNA here is from genome assembly GCA_023553655.1 of Myrmecobius fasciatus. NCBI lineage: Eukaryota > Metazoa > Chordata > Mammalia > Dasyuromorphia > Myrmecobiidae > Myrmecobius > Myrmecobius fasciatus. The sequence goes on along the minus strand of JAJPUD010015481.1, from coordinate 21,920 downwards.
AATATATTTGGTAAATTTAAATGCATTCTATGATGAGTTTTCTGCCACAGAGCTTAAGAGAGTACTGTGAAATCACAGAATAGAATAAGACAATTCCCAGCTCCAAGCCATTTTTTGCCTAGGATTGGAATCCTAGATGTATTTTGGCAGTGGAATATTTTGCCAAGTAGAGCAAGCATAGCCTCATGGATAGATTATTGTACTGAACCTCAAAGTTCTAGAAGTAAGAGAGGATCCTGGGGCCATCTTATCCAATTCCTCATTTTATAGCTAAAGAAACTAATGTCTATGGAGATTATGTTGTTTATCTTTCATTTTTTGAAGATGACCCTGATATCACTTCTCTGATGTGAGGTAGGGCTGTGTAAGGTTACTTGCCTCACTTTCTCCTCCAGAGCCATTTGGGTCCAATGGCAAGATATAGATCAGGATGATTGGAGATGGCCCCAGATGCAGTGGGAGAGCTTAGCCTTTTTAAGCTAAAGTCTTTAACAGGTCTCAGTTTGATTGAGGCAATGCCCCATCAGTGACTAAGGCTAGGTAAAAAATGAGGCAGAGAATGATTTCTTCTGTAGAGTTCAAAAAAAAAAAAAAATCAATGGGAGGGGAAGATCCTCAGGGTTTCTTGCCAAAACCAGGAACAGTTGCTGTTTACATTTACTTTGAGCCAATCAAGGTCCAAACAATGACCAGGTGAGGACTGAGCTGGAGCCTGTGGTTGGCCAATCAATGAAAACCAGAGTGATTTGGTTTTAAGGCATAGTCCTTAAGAAAGAAATCTAGCTCATAAATCCCAAGGTATCTTGAGAAGTTTCCCTGATCAAAATTTACATCCTCTGAGCAGAGCACCAGCAGGTAAGGGTATTATACCCTGTTTGGACAGAGGGGACAGAAAGGAAAGGAAAAGAAAAAAAGGAACTGTGTTACCCTGGAAGTGGCCAATTGGGTCCCTAGTAGGGCTGGTTGTCCTATTTACAAGTTGTTGTTTGTCCTTCATTCTCAAAGAAGACCATGTTGTCAGGAAAGTGATACCATGATTTGTAAGTGAATTGGATTTAAGTGAGGGAGGGTTGTACAAAGTCAGCAGCCTCACTTTCTTCTCTAGAGCCATCTGGGCCCAGTGGCCTTTGGAAGTTAAGTGACTTGGTTAAGGTCTCTCACAGAGTAAACGTAAGAGGCAAGATTTGAATCTTTGCCTTCAGCTTTCAGAGCCTCTGTTCTTTCCCCTGTGTTATGCTGCTTCTGGCTATGATTCTACCTATGTGATCCTTAACCTCTGGGTGCCTCAGGTAACTACCTAGGACACCTATACCTAAATTACTATCAGAATCAATGAGTTATAACATTCATTGGTGGAAGTCCAACAGTTTACTAAATATAACTTTTAAATGGAAGTCTTTGTCTTTTAATCAGAATCATTACAGTTGATAGAAACTGGGGCTTTAAAAATATCCCGCTTGTAATGAATGGTATTGTGTTTGACATTGTTGAACAAAATATAATTTTAGAGATGAATATTAAATATAATATTTGAAAATGTTGACCTTGTTCAGTAATTCATAATTACTGTGCTTATTTTTCTTTATCTGTAACAAGCCTGCTGCAGGGGGCCCTCAGTCCTTGGGAATTTTAGTAAGGAGAGAGTTGTAGTGTGTAGATGGAGAAAGGTGCTGACAAAACAGCTTCTACCAGTTAGCCAGAAGCCATGAACCTAAGCAGTAAAGAAAAACCTGATTAATTGGATTTGCAACATGATGAGAATTGCTAAAGGATTGAGCAATTGGATTCTTTTTTCCAGTCTTTACTGTATTTGATTCATTGTATTAGGCTATCTACTTAGCAACTCTACTCAGGAATATAGGTTATTAAATGAAATGCTTTGTCATTAGACAGTATGTCTCAACTGGTGAATTATGACTTAGTAGATTATAGGGTCTTCCCTGGTGTTTTGAAGGAAATTATTCTTCTCCTAAATTATTATTCCTTCCTTTCATGCACTGCCATCAAAGCCACTTCTCCCAACATAACCTTATAAAATTTTGCCCCTCTAAAGCCATTTTTATAATCAATTCTGTTGGTGATAAATTCATCTCTCTTATTTTTTCTCTGAATTTTTTACTTCCTTAGGTGCTCTACATCTCATAATCTAATTTATTTCATACATCCTCATGTTATCATTGTCCTTGGGGATTAGGATTGACCTTGTATAGAGGTAGAATAGTAAGCCAGTCATGCTGCATAATTAGTAGGCAATATTAAGAATGTCCCCTACCCAAAATTCTCTCTCCCAACAACCTGCTATGATGTATGAAATGCCACCCTTTGTGCTTCCTTCTTTTGAGTTAAACTTTATTTTTCCTAGGTTCTTCGTATAAATAAGCAGCACATTAAATCCTAAACAACTTTTTGTGTTATATTTTTTTTGAGAAAGGATATTATTAGTTGCAAGTTTGGAGTGTGGAGAGAAGGGGTAGGCAGAAACCAAAGTTATGTTCACAATTTTGTACCAAAGCAGTCATCCTGAGAATTATGTATTTGTATTTCTTTCTTTCTGCCCTGTCTTTATTGTGCTTCTTGCTGATATCAAGAATATTCTTTTCCAACTTCTTTTCTTTCCCTCCTTCTTCCTGAAACTACAGAAATTTACAAATATGCTACAGACTGAAAATACTGAGAACCAAGAAAACATTGAGATGAAATTACTAAAATCCTTCTTAAAATAAAGCTTTACCAGAAATAAATATTTACAATCTTTAAATTATTTTTCCCACCCACTTGTGCAGGGAGGGGCAGAGAATTTTCAGGACTTTTATTTCTCAAGCTCTGAGGAGAATAGCAAACTTTGTTTTCACTTCTCTTGCTTTCTCTCATAATGCAGATCACACTAAGCTCCAGAAGAGAGAATATGGTCATTTGTGGTCAAAAGCATTTTGCTGAACAGTTCTAAGGGACACAGAAAGAAATAAAGAAGCAGTTTACTATGGAATCAAAAATTACCAAAGTGAGTTGTACATATAGGGATTTATTCGCATGCCATTGTTTACAGGAATGTAAAACACATGCTGTTGTTCATTTGCTTTAAGTTGTTTGCAAATCTTCATCATCTCATATGGGATATTCTTGGCAAAAATACTGGAGTGGTTTGCCATTTAACTCTCCAGCTCATTTTACAGATGAGGAAACTGAGGCAGACAGGGTTAAGTGACTTTTCCAGAGTCATACAGCTAGTGTCTGAGGCCAGATTTGAACTCAAGAAAGTAACTGGAACTCTATATACTGCTCTACCTACTGACCCATCTGTGTAAATCATGGTTGAACCCCAAAGTAGTCATTAGTGGTTCAGTTTAGCATGGGCGTAGGTCTCAAGTTGAGTGCCTCAGGGTTCTGAGTTTTGCCCTATATTGTTTAATATTGGGTAGAAGCAAAAAGAGCATGCCTATCAAATTTGTTTATGACACAAAGCTAGGGATAAAAATAAAGTAGATGACAGTCTGGATCCAAAAAGATCATTAGCCAGATGGTGGACCCAAACAGATGCAAGATGTAATTTAAAAGCAGTAAGTTCAAAATTTTAAGTTCAGAAATTAAATTTTATAAAATAAGACCTACATAGCTAGAATGGCATTTTGCTTGAAAAAGATCTGGTGGTGTTAGTGGACTGTAAGATTACTGATGGCAGTGTAATGTGATATAGCAGCCAAAAGTGCAAATGGTATCATAGATTTCATTAACAGAGTCTTAGTGCCCAGAATTAGGAAAAAGGATAGTCATTCTGTACTCAGTGCTATTGAGACTCCACATGGGGTTCTGGGTGCCATATTTTAGGAAGAACATTGATAAGTTGGAGAATATCCAAAGAAGAGCAGCCGGGCTGCTAATAGGGGACTTCATGTATATACCATATAAAAATTGGATGAAAGAAATAAGAATGTTTACCTAGAAAAGAAAAGATTTGGTGGAAGACATTACAGTGGTCTTCAAATACCTGAAGGTGTATTGGTAGGAAGAGGATTAGATTTGTTATGCTTAGACTCAGAATCCAAAGAGACAAATTTAGGCTTGATATAGGAAAATCTTCCTAAAAATTGGAGCTACTCAAATAAAACAAGCTGTTTCATGATATAGTTGGGTTCTCCTTCAATGGGAATTTTCAAGGAAAGGCTATATAGGTGACCACTTGTAGGTTATATTGTAAAAGAGATGCTTGCTAAAGTACATTTGAACTATGTGATCAACACTTAAACTGGGTTTGTTTCCATTATTTTCCAATCCATAAATCCATATGGAGTTTCTCCATTTAGATCTCTATCAAATTGTCCTTCAGCTAATGGACTGTGAGATCAGGCAATAGGCATGTGACTTCCTTCTCTGAGAAAGGGAAAGCATTAGGATTATGGCCTTTTCCACTTTTATTTTTTTATTACATTAAAATATATTTATGGAATAAAATGCTTTTTTTTCAAGCATTTCCATAACATAATACAATAAAAAGATAGTTGTACATGAAATTGCAAATCTGTTATGTACAATGTGCTATAATTACAACAAAATTGATATAAATTTCCCCTCTTTTTTCCTACTCTTCCCCATCCTACCCTAGAGATGGATACCATTAGACACAAATAGATGTGTGTATATGTGTATAATTTTTTTAAACTTTTGTATGTATATAAAATCATTATACACATACTTCTATTTATCAGTTCTTTCTCTGGATATAGATACCTTTTACAACTGATCTCTGATTGATTGTTTGCCTTTTATTTGAGATTCCTATCATTCTACATTCTTGGTTTATAGTACTCATTCCTAATCTTGGAAAATACTTGATTGATTGCTACCTGACTATATCTGAAGGCCATTAGTCACTTGAAGATTGTTTCACACTTGTCTTCTCTTCTGCCTTTGGTCCAAGTCCATTCCTTCTCATAAAAGGGGAGACCAAATCCTACCTCCCTGAGTAATTCAATAGCATTCTCTCTTTGGATAGCCACATGATCTGTTTTCCATGATCTGGCTTTGCCCTTGCTTCCAGTTTTAGGAAGTTCCCTAATTATTTGATTCTGATCCCAACTAGATTATAGGCAACTGAGTAGAGAGGAGCTGAAATGAGTTGAGATGAAAATATAGTTTGACTGATCTCTATCCTAGTCTTTCTTTCCAGTTTATAATCTTAGTACTTTTCCTCAAAATGTGGAGAAGACATAAGATAATAGGAGATTTCTAGACTGAGTGGTGGGATTTTCCTAGCAGTGTTAGTATGAACCCCAAGTTCAGACAGAAGTCATTTTGGCTCCTGAGAACTGAACTAGAAGTAACTCAGTATTTGAAGTATCCTTCAGGCTTGGAAAAAATCTAGAATTGGTCTGGATAGAGTCAGATTCTTGTGGTTTTCTGTAATTCAATGATCGAAACAGAATAGCTTTATATCTTTGCAGTTGGGAAATAAATAGATATGATGAATCACAGGCACCCCCTTTTTCACTTTTTATTTTTTTATACTTTAATAGCTTTTTATTTTCAAAATATACACAAAGATAGTTTTCAGCATTTACCCTTACAAACTTTTCTCCCTCTTTCCCCCCTCCTCCAGACAGCAAGTAATTTAATTTATGTTAAACATGTGCAATTCTTCTATGAATATTTTCACATTTATCATGATACACAAGAAAAATCAGATCAAAAAGCAAAAAAAATGAGAAAGAAAAAAAGCAACCACACAACAACAAAAAAGATGAAAATACTATGTTGTGATCTTCTCAGTCCCCACAATCCTCTTTCTGGATGAAGATGGTTCTCTCCATCACATCTATTGGAATTGGTCTGAATCACCCCCATTGTTGAAAAGAGCCCCTTCTATCAGATTTGATCATCACACAATTTTGTTGCTGCTGTGTACAATGTTCTCTTGGCTCTATTCATTTCACTTAGCATCAGTTATGTAAGTCTCTCCAGATCTTTCTGAAATCATCCTGCTGATTGTTTCTTATAGAACAATAATATTCCATAACATTCACATTCCATAACTTATTCATTCTCCACAGCCATTCTCCAGCTGATGGACATCCATTAGTTTCCAATTCCTTGTCACCACAAAAAAGGCTGCTACAAACATTTTTGCACGTATGGGTCCCTTTCTCTTTTTTATGATTTCTTTAGGATATTGGCCCTAGTAGAGACATAGCTGGATCAAAGGGTATGCAGTTTTATAGCCCTTTAGGCATAGTTCCAAATTGCTCTCCAAAATAGTTGGATCAGTTCCCAACTCTACCAACAATGGATTAATGTCCCAGTTTTCTTACCTCCTCTTCAACATTAATTATTATCTTTTCCTATCATCTTAGCCAATCTGAGAGGTGTGTAGTGGTATCTTAGAGTTGATCAATAATGATTTAGAGCATTTTTTCATATGAATAGAAATAGTTTAATTTCTTTGTCTGAAAATTGTTCATAGCCTTTGACTTATCAATTGGGGAATGGCTTGTTTTCTTATAAATTTGACACAGTTATTAATATATTTTAGAAATGAGACCTTCATCAGAAATAGTGACTATAAAGATTTTTTCTCAGCTTTGTACTTCCCTTTTAATCTTGTTTCTGTTGATTTTGTTTGTGCAAAACCTTTTACTTTAATATAATCAAAATTATCCATTTTGTATTTCACAATGTTCTCTAGTTCTTCTTTGGCTGAGAGGTAGGTTATCTCTTGTTCTCCTACTTTGCTTATAATACTACTCTTTATGTCTAAATCACGACCCTCTTTTGACTCATAGAATGTTAGATGTTAGTCAATGCCTAGTTTCCTCCAAGCTATTTTCCAATTTTCCCAACAATTTTTGTCAAAAAATGAGTTCTTATTCCAGAAGCTGGGGTCTTTGAGTTTATAAGACCACTAGATCATTATAGTCATTGACTATTGTGTTTTGAGGCATCTCTTTTTAAATGAATAAGTGTGGAATAGGAACTGGCCCTCCAGAAGAAAAAGTTGATAAAAACTGTGCTTTATTCTAACATACTTTAAATCCTACCATATGCTAGAACCTGAACCCTGTAGCCAAGATGCTTTTTTCCTGGCCATGGACTAAAGGAATTCAGAATTTGAAACTTCTATTAATGAGTTAAGCCATTGATTCCCTCTAGGAATCTGAAAATTGCCAACCAAGAATATCTAATACCAGATTCTTGGATAATTTGTCAATCATGTTCTTCTTACCTTTTTTGCAGGAAGTTATTTGAAAGACAAACTGAGCTATGCTTCATGTGAATTTATTTCAAGGACAGCTATTTATTGGCTAATGGGGAAAACCCAATTTCTCCTCTTTGCTAGGATTAACCTGACCATTCACCTTTAACCTAATGTAATCTCACAGGTAACAATGACAAGGGAAAAAAAAACAAGAAAAGATAGAGTAGGGGAGGGAGGGTATAAAAAGATAGAAGATATAACAAGGCAAGCATTCTTAGTGAGTATGGTTTGTTTTTATTTTAATTTTGTTTATTTTCCGTTATTTATAAAAATGACCAGAATTTAAAGAATTGAAGACTTCAATACACAGAATTTCTAAATATCTCCAAACATTTCCAAAACAACCAAAAACTGAAGAATAGGAAGGTAGGGGAAAGAACACCTGAGACCTGAGTAAGATATTTTTATTATTATTGTTGTTTTCAAGAGTCACACTGATAATAGAAATGAAGATAATTATAGTTAAACTTGTTCACAAGCATAATAGAGTTATGTTGAGTAGTATTTGGAAGACAAACATTCAGTCCACAACAGGTATTGATTACACATAAAGCTATGGGAGGAATGCGGAAGTTGAAGACACAGTACCCCTGGGTATGTAAAGCTTTTCTGCTTCCATGAGTGACAGGATACACATGTGAAATCACTTAAAAGTGGTTAAAAGCAGCAATCAGCAAATACAATTTGATAGCATTATAAAATGTACTTTTAAAATGCAAACTATAGGTTGGTTGGTGTTTAGTCACATACATAATATTTTAGGATAAAAATATATTAAAATTTATCTCACATAAACTAATCCTTTAAACTTTTCCCTTAATATGTGAGTTAATTCCTTGCAAATGATTTCCAAATGATTTTTTTTAATATCTAGCCCAAGTGACTTTCTCAAACTGCCATCCCACATGATCAATTACCTTTTAGACATTTCATATTGGATGTATTGTAAACATCTCAAACTCAACATGTCCACAGTAGAACTCATTATCTATCTCCTTAAATCCTCCCCTTTCAAATTCTTTTATTACTTCCAAAGGGACTACTATCCTCCATGTCATCTAAGTTTACAATCTCAGTATTATCTTCAACTTCTTATATCCCATTTGTTGCCAAATCTTATTTCTATCTCACAACCTCTCCTTTCCAATTAGAGCTATCTATTTAATTAGGTCATTGCATCTCTCTTTTAGAGCCTTCCCTTCTAACCACTCCAATCTCCACTTAGACCAAAGGAATTTTTCTAAGGCATAAGTCTCCAGTGTAACCCTCCTCCCCAATAAATTCTGGTAGCTTCTTATTACCTTAGGGATCAAATATGAAGTCTTTTATTTAGCATTTAAAACTTTTTATAATCTGACCCCTTTTTAACTCTCCAGTCTTTTTACACTTTACTTCCTTCCTTGTACCCTAGGATGTAGTACCATTGACTTATTTGCTATTCCTTGCATGGAACGCTACAACACCTTCCTTCTATCTCCATGTTTTTAGTTTGGCTATGCCCTCTGCCAGAAATGTGCTCTCTCCTCATCTCTACCTCCATCCTCCCTGCCCTGTTCTAAGAGTCAACTTAAATCCTACCTTCTTCAAGAGGCTTTTGTAATCATCTTGATTTATATCTTACCACTGGACCCAGATGGCTTTGAAGTGGAAAGTGAGGAAGGTGGCCTTGCACAACCCTCCTTCACTTAAATGCAGTTCACTTGAATGTCATGGCATCACTTCCCTCATCTCATGTCATGGTCCTTTTCAAGAATGAAGGCCAAATAATAACAAAAACAACACACACTGCTCATTCCTTCTCTCTGAGATTTTCTTCTATTTATACTGCATATATCTTGTATGTACACAATATCTATGTTAATCTCCCCTTTACAATGAGAATTTCTGAAGAGCAGAGACTATTTTTGTCTTTCTTTCAACCCCCAGAGTTCAGCACAGTTCTTGGAATATAATAAGCATTTAATAAAGTGCCTATTGAATGGCTGACTGTCATGTCTGTACCTAATTACTTATATGTTGTCTTTCCCATTAGAATGGGAGATCTTTGAGAGCAGGAACTACTTTTACCTTTATTTCCCCAGTGATTTGTACAATGTCTGACACATAGTAAGTGCACCCTAAATTCTTTTTGTTTGATTAATTAATTGACTGACATATTGTCCATGATCCTGAGAAGCTTACATCCTAGGACAAATGAATACACAGAACCAGCAGCAGTATATAAAGCATAGTACTCCTAGGAAGAAGAGTGAATGTCAGATGTCCTGCACTGTTTTATGAAAAATAACAAAGTTATGCGATGTGAGATAATATATCTGGAATTTGGCAGTCATCTTTAACAAATTTCTAGTTAGAAAAGTGTAATATAATATGTTAATACAAATTAAATTTCATAATAAATACAATCACAACAACAAATCTGTTTAGCAAAAATATTTCCAGGCCTTCGTAATTACCTGTTTATTTGAAGAAATTGTTGACATGACAAAATTACTGGTTGAGATGCTGCTTTTGCTATCTTGGTAGTATTAATTTTATTATACAGAACATAAAACATAGCGATATCTTCACTAGAAACAGACAAATCAAATAATCGGTGCTGAATATAATGATTATACTTCCCCCTCCTTATTTTGAGACTGGGTCTCCCTCTCTTGTCATTGAGACTGGAAGTAAAATGACCACATGTAGACCAATCCTACTGCTGATCAGCTGAGAAGTTTTGATCTGCTTGGTTTCGAATATGGGCTGATTTACTTCTCCCTTAGAAAACCTTATGGCTCCCTCATCCTGGGGGATCTGTTTCATGCAGATACCCAGTTGACTTTAGCCCTAGTACAGATCAGAGGTCTGTCATTCAAGAGATCCTCTAGCTTCAACCTCCCCCTTTCCTCAGAGATTACAAGTGAGCACACAGAACATTACTAGCCCAGTGGGAATTCATTCCATTGATGCAACCATTCTGTGCCTTAATAAGTAGTTTGTTTCTATTTCTCATCCTAACCTGTCGTCCCCAATTCTGACAAATACACAAATGATCTCTCTCTCTCTCTCTCTCTCTCTCTCTCTCTCTCTCTCTCT
>JAJPUD010015481.1:0-11493 GCA_023553655.1 Myrmecobius fasciatus | reverse complement strand
TCCCTCCCTCCCTCCCTCCTTCTTCCTCCCTCCCTCCTACTTTTTTGACAACTTTATATGGATGAGCCATTCTAAGCTTCACTAAGCTGTTAGCAGACAATAGACATAATCCATTTCTGGGGCTATATTAAAAACCTTCCCAGCTTGATAGAACCTGCTAGACTTTGTGTCTTGCTAATTTGGCTTTTAAGAAAGTGGAGGGAGGGTAGGTCACCTTTATGATATAATGAGGGTTTGAATATCTTGACTTTAGAGGAGGATAACCAACATATCAAGTGTGATTTGACAAGTCTTCTGGGCCCCCACCCCAATATTCAAGAGATCTTTGTACACCTGACAATTAGATAATTTTTTTTCATTTTGTAATTATTCATTATACATTTTTAAAAAAACAAAATTAAACTTTTAAATGAATGAACACTGAATTACTAGAGTACTTCTAAGCAATGACAAAATCATTTAGTTTCTCCATTTTGTTTATTGTTTTAGGGTAAAGTAGGAGTAATAGTAACTATCTTACCTTCCTCAGAGGTGTACGGTGCTATAAAAATAAAATAAAGACATAGGGTGCCATAAAAATCAAATAAAGTAAAATGGGCATATGATGGGCTTTCACAAACTGTAAATGTTAAAACATAACTTTAATGTTTTTATTATGCTTCTATTGCATTATTTAGACATAATCATTACTATAGTTCAGAAAATAGAAAGCTAAGAGAAAACTATTAAATATTACCATGTTTCCAGATCCTGAAATTTCCTCAAGCTCTAATACAAATCTCTTATATATTTAATTGCCTAAATCTAAGAGTAGTGATAATTTAGTAGCTATCTAAATAAAGAGGTGCTTTTATCCTTCAGAAAGGAGATTCTAATATATAATTTTATTGATTTGTTTTAAGATATCATTTCTACAATATGTTCATTACAAGAGAATTTATGAGCTCCCTCTAGTGGCAAATACTTTTCTTCATTTTCTAAATAAGTTTTCTTGATATATAAAATGGCTGACTTGCATACAGTACAGAACCTAAATATTCCAAAAATGCCGTTTTGATTCTGTTGATGTTCAGCTGCTGATAGTCACTTTATTTTGTATGATGTTTGTAGTGGGCTTACTCTATTATGACAAAATGTCTGTCTAAGAAATAGTTATAACTGCTCTGCGGGAAAACATTTGGAGACTAATTTTGAAACTTTAAAACCAAAACTGCTAGTACCTTCCATTAAAAAATGCCTTATATTAAAATCACTATGCTATACAACTTAGAACTCTCTCAGCATTTACTTAAATTCCCTAGTATATTATGTTTTGTATGAAGAAAAATATACATAGTCATGTGCATAGAGCAACTAATATTTAAAAATGCAAATTAGGTAGCAGTAGTCTTGAGGAGCACTGGTAGCCAAACTAAAAAACAACAACAACAACAACAACAACAAAAAAACAAAAACAAAAACAAAAAAACAAGCCTATTAACTTTGTGTTTTCTGCTCATTTGAAATGTCTGGACTTGGGTTTTCACAACTCTGTAGAAATTTGCACTAAATTTTTCCATGTTAGTATTATAGTTATCATAGACATCACCATCTCTCTATAAAAAAGTAATACAACAAAGAAATAGGAATGAAAAATGGGAAATTACAGGTTTTACAAATAGTCTTTTTAGGAAGAGAATAATAATGTTCCTTTACTTATGATTACAGGTCCATTTAAAATGGAATTCATTTTGTTATTTAAAATGGGGGGGGGGGAGGGAAGAAGAGTCAAATCCTATAAGATATTCTTTCCAAATACTATTTTCTCAAATGTTTGTTAAAACTGATCCAGGATATTTATTTTGTGACATATACTTTGAAGACTTAGTGATTATTTATTGCCCCTTCTCTCCTTCACTTCTCCCCACCAAAAAAATAAATAAATGAGGAAAATTACTAAGAAACTGTAAGGCAAGGAGAACAGTACCTAAGATTTTTTTCTTCTACTAAAAGTGGGACTCATAGTTGCAAGGGTAATTCACAGACATATTGTTATTGTTTTGTAGCAAAATACTAAGTAAGAGAATTTCATTGTAACAATTAAACCATCCACTGAAAAATAAGACTTTGTTTCTTTCCAATACCTCCAGAACAGTTTCGACATTTATAACTGAGTATGTGTCTCTTGTGGTCTCGATTACATCCGGTGTTTTTAGCTGGCAGCATTTCCTCTGTAGAGGCCCCACTTTATGTGCCAGAGTTCATTTCTGTGAATATTAAGAGAGAGAACCAAGATGTATCAGGGAGTGAAACAAAAACTCTTCAATACATGTATAACACGAGTTTTCGAAATCAAGAGTAAGGTGGCATATATTTTAGAAGGTTTTCAGAGATTCCTAACTTGAAAACTGATTGCAAACAGAATGGTGACATGTGTTTATTAAAACTTGTGAGATTCAAAAGTGTGCAAAAAAAAAAAAACACCTTTACAGACAAAAACTAACTATGGTAGCTGTTTCCTATTATGAAAGTTTCTGAATATATAGTTTAATGTATATAGAGCCATCAAAGGTTTCCCACCACCACCACAGAGACCCTACCATCCCTTGATACCCTTTTAGATTTACAGATTTGGAATAATTAAAGTAAATTCATAAAATTTGAATTTCTTTCTTCCAGTTCCCATAGAAGTGTTTTTGGAACAGTGGTCTATGCTAACAGCTGCATCCAATCTTGAGTAAAGTTACTTCCTGAAAAGAGTAAAATTCAACTTAATATGCAAACTTGTTTGGAACATAATACTGTAGAATAAATGTACTATGTGATTATGAAACTGGACACAGGCACCCTACTGAGGTAATTTCTTGTAAATAGTGTACAATAGAAACCTTTAATTAGCCTCAGTATTTTTTTTAATAGAAGATTTAACATTTTTAAAAGAATTGCTCATTCATACACATCTCATTTTCAAGATTTTTATTCTTTGGTGTTTTCAAAGTCTCATTGGGGGTTTTAAGTTTGAAGCTTTGTTTTTAATTTTTTGATAGGAGAGTGTTTCAGTTTCAAAGAAAACTTGTTTAAAATAAGCCATATTCAAACTGTAAGAATTATTAAACTTGTTGAAAATATCATTTCTATAAAATATTTCCTTCTTAACTTCATGAAAATAACTGAGTGAAGGATAAATTTTTTATATATGATTGTGTATGTGGATGGGAGAGAAGGAGAGAGACAGAGACTAACACTACAAAGTTTTATATTTTCCAATTATTGACTTTAATCCCTCCCCACTCCATTTTAAATCACTTATGTAAATTCTAAAGAAAGAAAATGCTATACAGATATAACTATCCTTTAAATTTACACAGCAGGATCCTACTTAAGATGGGAACATTTCTTTAAAATCAGTTGAATCATTAATAAAAGCTTCATGGTTTATAAAAGGTAAAAAGTATTTTATTCCATGCCAAAACACAAGATATCAAGTTGAAATAAAAATAAATACTTAACATTTACATACGGTTAGAATTTTTTTTTTAAAGCACAACTTGGTTTCTACCACTGAAACCTATCTTTAACTTTACCTCTGTAACAAAGAGCTAGACATTTTTTTCATTCTTTGGTCAAATCATTAAGTTGCCTTGAAGACCTTTGTTTATAATGTCTTCTTGCATTCTTTTCCTCTTGACATGCTCCCCTCCCTCCAGCAGTGAGATACTAATTAAAGAGAGGACACTGTGACCCTAGGTTGTTTAAAAGTCACAGGGAATAGTGGCGGCACAAATCCCGACAGGAAGTACTCATGCCTAAAACTTAATACGATTCTTAATTCTATCATCTGAAAAACTACTGGCTTGGAATATCAGAAAGGAGACCTCTTTTTCTTTACTGTTTTTGTTTTGAAAGTAAAATTTAAAAACCTTCCACATTCTTCTTTACATATGATTACTCACATAAGTAATTATACTGTATTTTATAAATAATAATTATTTTGATGGAAATATTTTTATCTCAAAAGCTAGAACTAATTGATATTTTACATTTATAGAATAATACATTATGAAAATGTTAAATCAGTTATTTTTGATGTTGCTTATTAAGTTTTGATTTTTTATAAGATAGATATGGAAACCTTCTGTTTCGGTGGAAATTATATAAATACACTAATCAACTTTTCAACAAGTACACTAATTACATGCCTGGCTCTGTTCTAGGTGCTGAAGGTAGGAAGACAAAAACAAAACAGTACTTGCCCTCAAGGAACATCCATTCCACTGGGGAAAATAATATACAGCATATATATACATATATATACACATATATATGTATATATGTCTATAATGTGTGTATATAAATATAAGATATATGCAAAGTAAATATAAAGTAATTTTATTTTATTTTTTTCATTTTATTAAAGCTTTTTATTTGCAAAACATATGTATGGGTAATTTTTCAACACTGACCCTTGCAAAGCTTTCTGTTACAAATTTTTCCCCCCTATCTTCCACTCCTCCCCTAGATGGAAGGAAGTCTACTACATGTTAATTATGTTAAAATACTTGACAGATCAAATATATGTATATATATTTTTACAGTTATCTTGCTATATAAGAAAAATCGGGTCTACAAGAAAAAAAAATCTGAGAAGGGAAACATAATGCAAGCAAACATCAATAGCATGAAAATGTCATGTTGTGATCCATATTCATATCCCTTTCTCTAGGTGTATATGGCTTTCTTCATCGCTGAACAATTGGAACTAGTTTGAAACATTTCATTGTTGGAGAGAGCCACATCCTTCAGAATTGATCATCATATAATATTGTTGTTGCCATGTATAATGATCTCCTGGTTCTGCTCATTTCACTCAGCATGAGCAAGTCTTTCCAGACCTCTCTGAAATCATCTTGCTGGTCGTTTCTTACAAAACAATAATATTCCATGACATTCATATACCATAATTTATTCAGCCATTCTCCAATTGATAGGTATCCATTCAATTTCCAGTTTCTAGCCACTACAAAAAGGGCTGCCACAAACATTTTTGCACATGTGGGTTCCTTTCCTTCCTTTAAGATCTTTTTGGGATATAAGCCCAATAGAAACATTGCTGGGACAAAGGGTATACAGACTCTGATAACTTTTTAAGCATTGCTCCAAATTGCTCTCCAGAGTGGTTGGATCCGTTCACAGTTCCACCAACAATGTATCAGTGTCCCAGTTTTCCCACATCCCCTCCAACATTTGTCATTATCATTTCCTGTCATCTTAGCCAATCTGACAGGTGTATAGTGGTATCTCAGAGCTGTCTTAATTTGCATGTATCTGATCAATAATGATTTGGAGCACCTTATAAAGTAATTTTAAATTGAGTAAGAGGCAGTCACTAGCAGCTGGGAGTTTTAAGAAATGCTTAAGATAGGAGTTGGCACTGTCACTGAACATTGTTAAAAAGTAGAAATTCCAAAGGGTGGAAAGGAGGAGGGAGTACATTCGGGGCATGGAAGACAGCTTATGCTCAGAGGTAGGAAAGAGATGCTGTTCAAATTTAATTTTTTTTATAATGCTGAAGTAATAAGCAAAATGACACCAAAGAGAAGTAATTTTCATTTGATTTAGTTTGTATGTTACCAGCACTTGAAAGAGGGAATGGCTAGTAACTTATTTCTTTGGAAAAATCAGGTTCCTGTATTGTATAATCCTAATGCCCAGGAAACTCAATTTGTCATATTTCTCTTTTTCCCATTCCTGAACTTGCTAAGACTCTTGTTGAATGCTAAGAGTTGGAATAATCATGATATTTTAGACTTGATACTCAGATGTCTTTTCCCTTTGAGTAACTATTTCATATTAAGATTTGGTTATTTTACACAATAAGGTGACTAAATGGGTAGTAACTATATATTTTATTCCAAAACATTGGGCCATCTTCATGTGCAACGATTTATTGGCTTTATTTTTTGTCATTTTAAATTGCATTGCTGCTTTAACCTTCACTAGTTAGAAGGGTGTGGTGGGGTATTCTTGAAAATATGATGAAGTTAATTAATGTACTGGAACTACATTTTGTCACACCATTCAATTTTCATTTCCATATCTAAGCCTTTATCCCTTTCATATAGGATTTCTTTTTCTTCAGAAAGCTTTTTGAACTCTAAATTTAAACAATGTAGTTTCACTTAGCTAGCCTTCTAGAAAAGACCACATTCATTTTGTAGAATTTTTTCCCTTACAACAATTTAGTCTGTTCTTTGTATAAAAAGCATATAATCTAATATTCTCAGCATGCTGAAATTTTAAACATAAAGGAACAAATGACCTAAATATGTGCTTCGTCTTTTTATATTTACTCTATGCAGCAGGGAAGAAATGTAATAAATAATTGCAGTTTGATTATTATTAGAAGAGAATTCCTGTGGCTAGAATTTGTTGTGATTGTTATTACCCAATATCTTTCTAAAATCAATTTTAAAAGTGATTCTATGCATAAACATACCACACGTTGTAAATGTAAAAATACATTGTATATAACTCTAGAGATCTGTCACAATTTTTATATTCATGTATATAGGTTCATGTCATGTCAACTGTGCTCTCTGCTTCCCCTTCCCCCCATTCAAGTGCAAATTCCTTGTGTACTGGAGCCCTAGCTGTTTCTTTAGTTAAGATGAGGCAATGTGGAATTTATATGGGCTCTAGACTCAGGACTGGGCTTGAATTCTGCCACTGGCACTTATTACCTATGGAACCTTGAGCAAAATCCCTAAAGCTCTCTGGGCCTCAGTTTCTTCATTTGCAACATGAGGGAGTTGGACTAGATGTCTATAATGGCCTTTCCAATATTTACATAGGGCTCTGAATAAGACTGCTTTTTTTAAAAAGGAAAAAATAAAATAGAAGCAATTTAAGAACTTCCCAGAAATAAAACTAAAATAATAAAATATAATTGACAATAATAATCAATAAAAAGTAAAATGCATATATGGCACATATATAATATATAAATAAAAATAAAACAAAAAACAAAACAAATTTTATTTTGAAATGAATTGCCATTGGTAACTACTAAATCTAGTGCACTTTACATTTTTGTTGCCTAAAATATTTTGTTAAAATAATTAAAGTAGTTTCCTTGCTTATTTCTCCTCTTTGTTTTGTAAGTAGGAGGTGAGTTTTTTTTATTCATGATTCAATTAAGGACCAGACAAATCCCAAATCCTATAGCATGATGGGAAGAGCAACAGATAGAGGAAGAAAGAAAGAAGGAGGAATAAAGAAAAAGGATAGGAGAGAGGAAAAAAGGAAAGGACTAAAGAAAGGAAAGAAGGAAGGAAAGATTGTCCTCTTAATTTTCATTTCTTACTTGGACTAATCAAATAGCATCTATATTTGTGAAATGCTTTTCAAAAAGCCATTTCTATTTATGAAATAATAAGTTTCTCACATTTGAAGAGAAAAATTTCACTCCACATCAACCCAACAAATATTCCTTATTATGTGGAGTTTTTCAGTGAATTACACATAACTTGCATAGATTTCCACAGAGGTCATGAAGTGGTATATTTTTACCAATTATTCACCTAATTATAATTGTTGTGAGTTCAATTTTTAGTTCTGAATTTATATTAGGAAGGTGATCGATACATTACATATTTAAAATAAATTATGGCTTACTTTGATTCTAGAAATCAATATAGTTTTGTATCATAGAACATCAACATAGAAACAGACAATTGTATTTAGGACACATACAGCATTTTTAGACCTTATTCCAGTAAATAATCTGGGGGAAGAGGGGAATCAAAGCAATTATGTTGTTTTGTTTGAGGGGTGGGTCATATATTGTATTATGGATAGGACAGATCACAAAGAGAGATGTGATGCATCCTCCTGCAACATGAGATAATACAAACAACTTTTGTAAGCAGAAACACCTGATTCCACTCTCTTTTTTTTAGGGATATTTAAGATGTGGATAAGTAAATTCCTTATTTTAGAATAGGTTGGCAAGGATTATTGCCACCCAAGATTCTGGCATATCTCCAGGAAAGAAATCCTATGAAATTGATATGTCAGAGAGATTATTTTGTAAGGGATAGTAAGAATACTGAAGCTACATGCTCTCTATCAACGTTTGCTTGCATTGGGTTTCCTTTTTCAGTTATTTTTTGTTCATGTAGATATGATTGTTCTTGCACAGCAAGATAAGTATGGAAATATGTATACATCTTTTTGACTTGTCAAGTATTTTAATATAATTAACATATAGTGGACTTCCTGCCATCTAGGGGAGGGGAGGGGACTAGGGGGGAAAATTTGCAATGGAATGCTTTGTAAGGGTCCATGTTGAAGAGCTACCCATACATATGTTATGCAAATAAAAAGCTTTAATTAAAAAAAAAAAAGAATACTGAAGCTAGTCACTCATGGAAATCTCTTTTCCTCTTTATTCTAGCCTTTTCCCCTTTCTTATTTCCAGGGGAAAATTTTTATATGTGTAAAGCATCTTTCTGGTTTCATACTTTTTCTTTTACCATAAATTATCTTTCTATGCATTCACATTTTCTCCAAATTAAGAATTCTGATTAGTACCTATACTACTTTCTTGTTTTTTATTGTTATTTAAAATTCATGGATTTTTTTAAAAATATAGATTTAACTGCAAGAAAATTAAGTTCTTTGATCCACAAAGATTTATGACAATGACTGAAATATATTAGCTTAATAGTGGCAGAGTTGTGATATTTAGGATCAAACAGAACCAATTTTCATTTCATAACCAACAACGCAGAAGTTTTAATAAAGTTATTATAAACTAATCAAAGAACAAAAGTCCTGAGGAAAGTTCTAAAATTATTTGTTATTTAGTTATTTCAATCACTTCTGCTTTTCATGACTGCATTTGAGGTTTTCTTGGCAAAGATATTGGTTTTCCTACAATGACTCATTTTACAGATAAGAAAACTAAGTTAAGTGACTTACCCAGAGTCACATAGTTACTACGTGTTTGGAGTCGGATTTGAACTTATGAAGTTAAGTCTTCATCACTTTAGGCCTCACATTCTGTCCACTGTACTATTATGCATCTGTGAATTATTTAATTCTGAGAATTTTGCTTTCAAATACTGAAATCTTGGTGCAACAAAAACATCTTTTTTGTAAAAGATTAAAATGTAAAAGATCATAACTTAACAAGCAATTATTTGCATTTGATAAGTGCTTTTGTCTTGATAAAGGAAACAAACATCAAATTATAGCAATTTGAAAATAATATACTTATCATGGATATTACATTTCATCCATGAACAGTGTTGTCAATTTCTCTCTCTTTCTCATTGCCTAGATAGATATCACTGTCAAGTTGCCTTTGATTATTTCCTTATTACAGGGATTCTTAACCTGGAGCCCATGAACAAGATGATAGGAGTGAGACTTCATAACTTTTATTCTTTTCCATTTCATAATTTTATTAGTTTTTTATTATTCTTTGATGACATCCTTTGTCCTGATTCTTTTCAGAATTTTATTTGTAACATACTATAGTCTGCTTAAACCTGTTATCCTCCTTTCCATTGCCCTCTGTGTAATTTGCATTCCCAATTCTTTGGAGTTGATAATGTCCCTTGACTTGTAACCATGTGGTAGAATATTTAATAACATAAAAATAAAGCTGTTTGTTCAAAATGCCCTATCAATTCTTGTGTTTATGAATAGAGTTTCTTTCATATAAAAGAGTAACTCAGGAATGTCTTTAAGTATGGCTTTTTTAAAAATTTATCATAATACTCTAATGAGAGAATTGATAATATCAGTAAGCTCAAAGAGATATTTTTCCTGTTCACTAGAAATAGCATATTACTTCCTATCTCAAGAGTCTTAGGTAGTTTATCAGCAAAACTGGGGAAATCACTACATGATCTATAAGTTATCTTCTAAGTTTAATATTCTACAACCTATGATTCTAATGCCTTATCATGGAATATAGGTAAACTTAGGGTATTAAATGCTATGACATTAGAATGCAAGCTCTGTCAACTCCTACTAAGCTGGAAATGATCTAGCTTATATCTAACATGGATTGTGTGCATGTTGTCTGAGCTCCAGCCTTGAGAAATTTGGTAAGGTTCATCTCCAGAGTGTTGACAACCAGATGATGGATATTTAATAGTAACTTAAAACAGATAATTGACTAAAGCATAAAATGGTTTCAAACTGTTTGGTGGAGGGAATTAGCCACATTGGTGAAAATAGAGGTCCTTAAAATTGATGTATGGGCCTCAGAGGAAGTTGGGAAAAAAAAAACAACTTGGGATTGTCTCTGAATTTTACTTGCTTCCTCAACTTTTGTTTTCTCTCAATTGTAATCTGGAATTTGCTCTTCTAATTTTGTTTCATCTCTATTGTAATCTAGAATTTGCTTCTTCTCAATTATAATCTACAGCTTGCTTCCCAATCCACTGCTATAGATAATTGAAATTTTGATGTTAACCTGTGATTGTTTGGGTGTAAGGAACTGTCAGTATAGACATTTCCTCCCCCATACAGATAGGTAACTTGTATTTAAGTGTTTTCTCATTTTCTGAAAGTTTAGTTGATTTGCTTATAATCACACAACTAATGTGTCAGAAGGCAGAATTTAAATCCCAGTACTCCTGACTCTTAAGGACAGCCCTTTATTTACTATGCCAGACAATTTCTTGGGTAATTGAATAGCATCTACAAACTATACTTGAAAAGACTTCATTCCATTATTTTTGGAGAAAGATCTCAGATTCTAAAGTCTGCCAAGAAGAAATATGTCTTTATGCTATATTACCCATAATTGCTCTTGTGATTTTTATATGTAAAGTAAATAAAAAGAAGAAAGAATTTTTGAAGTGATTTTGAGAAATGCACATACACACACACACACACACATAAACACATGTATACACACAAATGCATGCCAAAATGCCAAAGTAAAATACCATTGAATAAAATGCTTTTGGGGGGTCTTTGAAATCTCTTTTTTGTTGTTATTACCAAAGAATCACATGGAGATGGACTAGGCTTAGAAATCATTTAATGCCTTTCGTTTTACAATGAAAAGAACTAAACTCAGAGAGCTTAAATTACTTGCATATGATCATAAAAGTAGTAAGAACTAGAGCCAGATTCTGAATCCAGGAACTCTAGAAATAGATCCAATTTTCTTCTTAGTGCATTCTCACTTTAATTTCAGACAGTGAGTATTTGTGGAGTTCTTGCAGGACACAAAAGGAGACAATGAAGAGTTCTGAGAATAATGCTTAAGAGTTTATATTTGATGCAAATGGCACTGAGTTGCATTAGGTTGATGAGAAAGTGGCATGGTCAAAATGGAGGGTCTGAAAACTGGAGACTTTGTGGACCATATTATAATTTGGGATTAATGAAAACTGATAAGTAGAAAGGGTTTACAATGATACTTAATAAATCATATTTTCCTTCCTTCCCTCCTTCCCTCCTTCCCTCCTTCCCTCCTTCCCTCCTTCC
>JAJPUD010015480.1:20881-37237 GCA_023553655.1 Myrmecobius fasciatus | reverse complement strand
ATAACTTCTCAAGCATTTCAACATTATTAACATGTAGTGGACTTCCTGCCATCTAGGGGAGGGGAGGGGACTGGGGGTAAAATTTGTATTGGAAAGCTTTGTAAAGATCAAGGTTGGGGAACTACCCATACATATGTTATACAAATAAAAAGCTTAAAAAAATCTCTCACATTCTGAAAACCTATTGGTCAATGGTACCCACTATCCTACACTATCTCAAAGCTTGCAAAGCTCTGTAAAAACCCAACTTTTCAGTATTTCCCACATCATACCTCTTCTTATTGCTTCTAAATTTAATCTTCTCTCCATATGCTGCCTATCCCCATGATCTTTCCTTACCCTTGAGCACAGTCTGATCCTCAGTCGGCCCTAGATTTGTAGGTTATAACTAGATAGTGGGCAATGAATCTGCCAGATGGTACCTTTTATACCTGTGAAATACCAAGGTGGATCTGGAAATTTTTTTTTGCCCTGGTGCATAGCCTCTGTCTTGTGCTGAAGTGTTTTACAAGAGCATTTCTGTCCAGGTCTTGTTATTGGTGTCTATAGATCAGTCATTCTATAAATATTTATTAATCACCTAGTATGTACTGAATACTGTAATAAACACTGCGGGTTCAAATTTTTTAAAAAAGCTGTCTCTTATGAAAATAACATTTTCAGGAGCTTATAATCTTATGTAGGAAGACAGCATATGATAGGAAAATCACAAATGGGGGTGATGGGGCTAAGGTTGGGGAAGAATTCTGGGCACAGGAAGATGATGGAGTAAGTACTGAGGAGTAAAACTGATGAGAAATGAAGAGTTAAATTCCTTCAATGTCCTCTTAATACAGAAGCTGTGGAAGGAATTATTTATTCCAATCTGAAGAACAGAACATATTCAGGCTACTGATGATGACCACCAAAGCTGATGAATTCTTATAGGAAGTTGAGTTTCGCGGTGCTGTGGATTCCTGGGAGTATGAATGTTAAAGTTGTTCATTATAAGAAATTCAGCTGGTAGGAAAGGTATGCAAATTGTCCTCAGACCTTTCTATCTTTGGATTCCAGCCTGGGTTAGAAAAATAACTTGGAGTGGAAGCAAAGTAATGGAGAGTAGACAAGTCTTTGAGCTCTTCCTGGCTTCCCTACGATCAACATCAGATCAAGTTTCTGAACTGGCTTTGGAGTGACAGAACCCACAAATATGTGGAGTGTAAAGAATTTCCAGCAGAAGATATTTTGGAAAAACTTCAAGAAAAGTTATCTCAATTGGGGAGGAAGAGATGGTCCAGCATAGGCACAGCACAGGGACCTAGGGCAGAGAGGCCTTATCCTGCCAGGGGAATCTACTGAGATGCTCTTAGCAAAAATATAGTGGTATTGGCTACTCTGTCATGGTTCAGATGCCAGTGGATGAGGAGACTAGGTATGAAACTTCCTACACAATTACAGAAGGCAAAAAGTGAGCCCCTAACCCCAGCATAATGCTGGGCTTGACCATGTCCACCCAGCATGTAAAGGAAGCCAGCAGCACGGGCCCCAGGCCAGGGTAAAGCTGCTATCACTTGTAAAGGAAGCTTGGAATAATCTACCATTTGCCCTAAGAGTAGACCCCATACTTTAAAAATGAGCAAAAAAGCAAAAAATATCTCTGACTATAGATAGCAATTATGGAGTCAGGGAAGAACAGAGCTTAAAACATGTGGACACTAAAACCAAAATGTCTATAGATGAAATCTTAATGAGTTATATGAGTTGGTCTCCAATTCAAAAAGCTCTCTTGGAAGAAATTAAAAAAAAGATCTTTAAAAAGAGTTAGAAGAAAAATGGGGAAAGGAAATAAGAGTTTTGCAGGAGAGTTTGGAAAAGGAAAGACAGAAATTATCTGAAGAAAACTCCATAAATTGGATCTGGTGAAATTGAAAAAGAATACACTTCCTTAAAAATAGATTTGGGGAAATGGAAAAAGAAAACAACTCCTTGAAAAACAGAAATTAAAAAAAAGGAAAAAAAAGAATTGATAAAATGGGAAAGAAGAACAACTCCCTAAAATAGAATTGGTAAAATGGAAAAAAATACAATGAAGAAAACAACTCATGTAAAAGTTCAATTAGCCAAATGTGAAAGGAGGTTTAAAATGCTAACTGAAGTAAATAATTCATTAAAAATTAGAATTGAACAAATGGAAGTGAATGAATCAATGAGATTCAAGAATAAAACAAAACCAAAAAAGAAAAAAGAAAAAAAAATAGAAGAAAATGTAAAATACCTCATTGGAAAAAACAACTGACCTGGAAAAGAGATCCAGGAAAGACAATATAAGAATTATTGGACTACTTGAAAACCACACTGAAAAAAAAAAAGACCCAGATAACATCTTGCAAGAAATAATCAAGGAAAACTGCTGCAATGTCCTAGAACCAGAAGATAAAATAGTCACTGAAGAAATCCACTGATGACCCCCTAAAAGAAAGCCGCAAATTAAAACTTTAAGGAATATCATAACTAAATTTCAGAATCATTACATCAAGGGAAAAAAAAAACAAAAACAAAAACTACAAACCGGACCTGTCAGCTTCCACTTTAAAGCATCAAAGGACATAGAATATTATATTTCAAAGAAAAAAAGAGCTTGGACTTCAGCTAAGAGTCAGATATTTAGCAAAATTAATAATTATTTTTCAGGGGAAAAGATGGACATTCAACAAAAGCAAATCTCATTTATTTTTGATGAAAAGACCAGAATGGAGCAGAAAATTGGATCTTCAAACACAGAACTCAAGAGAAAGATAAAAAGGTAAAAAGGGAAGACAAAACCTTAGTTTTTAAAAGGTTAAATATTTAAATTCCTATATGAGAAGATGATATATTTAACTCTTGAGAACAATATCTTTGTTATGCCTATACTTAGAGGCTGTAGACATAATTTGACTGTATTATGATGATATAAAAAGAAACTAAGTGTGAAAAGGGATTGTATTGGAAGAAGAGGAAAGGGTGAGTAAATGGAGTAAATTATATCAAATGAAGAGGCAGAAAACATCTATTGTAATTGAGGGAAAGAAGGGATGGGGATAAGTATTGTGTGAACCTTAATCTCATTAGATTTGGCTCAAAGAAAGAATATCAGACATATATATCTTCAGAGAGAAACTTGTCTCACCCTATAGGGAAATTTGAGGGGAAAGGACTAAAAAAAGAGGGAGGGTAATAGAAGAGAGAAGAGAAGTAAAAGGAGAAAGGGATAAGAAAGGAGGGAGAGCTACAAAAAGAGAGCTGTTTGAGTTAGGATACGGTCAGAAGCAAAACACTGGGGAGGAGAAAAGGGGGAAAGGAAAGAGAAAAGTATAACTCGTGGAAAATAAGAGAGGAAATACAGTTAGTAATTTTAACTGTGGATTTGAATGGTATGAATTCTCCCATAAAACAGAAACACATAGCAGACTGAATTAAAAGCCAGAATATAGTCTTATAATATCTTGTTTACAACAAATACATTTAAAGGCGTGATACATAAAGAGTAAAGGTAAAAGGCTGGAGCAGAATTTACTATGCTTTAGCTGAAGTAAAAAAAAAAAAGCAGGTATAGCAAACCTGATTTCAGAACAAGTAAAAGCAAAAATAGTTCCAATTAAAAGGAAACTATATTTTGCTAGAGGGTACTATATATAATGAAGTAATATCAGTACTAAACATATATATGCACCAAGTGATATAGCAACCAAATTCCTAGAGGAGAAGTTAAGCAAGCTGCAAGAAGAAATAGAGAGCAAAACTATATTAGGGGGGGATTTCAACCTTGCTCTCTGTGAACTAGATAAGTCAAATGAAAAAATACATAAGAAGGAAGTTAAGGAGGCAATTAAAATTTTAGAAAAGTTAGGTATGATAGACCTTTGGAGAAAATTGAATGGGACTAAATTATCACTCTTTGCACCTCACATGATGGTATACTTAGAGAACCCTAGAGACTCAACTATAAAACTACTAGAAACAATTCACAACTTTAGCAAAGTTGCAGGATTCAAAATAAATCCACATAAATCATCATCATTTTTATATATTACCAACGAAGTTCAGCAGCAAGAGACACAAAAAGAAATTCCATTTCAAATAACGGATGATAGTATAAAATATTTGGGAATCTATCTGCCAAAGAAAAGTCAGAAACTATATGAACTAAACTACAAAACACTTTCCACACAAATAAAATCAGACCTAGTCAATTGGAAAAACATGAAGTGCCCATGGGTAGGCTGAGCAAATATAATAAAAATGACAATACTACCCAAACTAATCTACTTATTTAGTGCCATACCAATCAAACTCCCAAAAAATTATTTTACAGATCTAGAAAAAATAGTAGCAAAGTTCATTTGGAAGAACAAAAGGTCAAGAATTTCAAGGGAATTAATGAAAAAAAAAAGGCAGATGAAGGTGCCTTGCTGTATCAGATCTAAAATTATATTATAAAGCAGTAGTCATCAAAACCATTTGGTACTGGCTGAGAAATAGATCAGTCGATCAGTGGCATAGGATAGGATATCAGGACAATTTAGGCAATAACTTTACCAATTTAGTGTGATAAACCCAAAGACCCCAGCTTTTGGGATAAGTACTCACTATTCGGCAAAAACTGCTGGGAAAATTGGAAACTAGTGTGGAAGAAATTAGGGCTTGACCCACACCTACACCACATACCAAGATAAGATCTAAATGGGTTTATGATCTAGCTATAAAGAGTGACATTGTAAGCAAATTAGAGGAACGTAGTATAGTTCATCTCTCAGACCTGTGGAGATGGAATAAATTTATGTCCAAAGAAGATCTGGAACTCTTAACTGAACACCAGATAGATAATTTTGATTATATTAAGTTAAAAAGTTTCTGTACAAACAAAATTAATGCAGACAAGTTTAGGAGGGGAGCATCAAATTGGGAAATCATCTTTACATTTAATGGTTCTGTTAAAGGTCTCATTTCAAAAATATATAGAGAATTGTCTCATATTTATAAGAATTCAAGCCACTCTTCAATAGATAAATGGTCAAGGGATATGAACAGATAATTTTCAGATGATGAAATTAAAACCATTTCTAGTCATATGAAAAGTTGCTCCAAATCACTATTGATCAGAGAAATGCAAATTAAGATAACTCTGAATTACCACTATACACCTGTCAGATTGGCTAAAATGACAGGAAAAGATAATGATTAATTTTGGAGGGGATGTGGGGAAGCTGGGACACTAATACATTATTGGTGGAACTGTGAATGGATCCAACCATTCTGGAGAGCAATTTGGAGCTATGCTCAAAAAGTTATCAAACTGTGCATACCCTTTGACCCAGCAGTGTTTCTATTGGGTCTATATCCCAAAGAGATCTTAAAGGAGGGAAAGGGACCCACTTGTGCAAGAATGTTTATGGCAGCCCTTTTTGTAGTGGCTGGAAACTGGAAACTGAATGGATGCCCATCAATTGGAGAGTGGCTGAATAAATTATGGGATATGAATGTTATGGAATATTATTGTTCTGTAAGAAACGACCAGCAGGATGATTTCAGAGCGGCCTGGAGAGACTTACATGAACTGATGCTGAGTGAAACGAGCAGAACCAAGAGATCATTATACAAGGCAACAACAATATTACATGATGATCAACTCTGATGGACATGGCTCTCTGCAACAAAGTAATGTCTCAAACCAGTTCCAATTATTCAGTGAAGAAAGCCATATACACCCAGATAGAGGTATATGAAATTACGTAACATTTTAATGCTCTCTATTGATGCTTGCGTGCATTGTGTTTCCTTTCTCTGTTTTTTTTATTCTTTCTTGCAGATATGATATTTCGTTCACAACAACTTGTCAAGTATTTTAACATAATTAACATGTAGTGGACTTCCTGCCATCTAGGGGAGTTGGGGGGAGTGGGGGTAAAATTTGTAATGGAAAGCTTTGTAAAGATCAGTGCTGAGGAACTACCCATACATATGTTATGCAAATAAAAAGCTTTAATAAAAAAAGAAAAGAAAAGAAAATTAAATGGGGACAAAAAGGAGTATACTTTTCCTTGGCAGTATATGGAACTTACATAAAAATAGACTATGTATTAGGGCATAAAACCATCAAAATTAAATGCAGGAAGGGAGAAATAGTAAATGCTTCTTTTCCAGATCATGATGCAATTAAAACTACATGCAATAAAGGGTGAGGGGAAAAATAACCCAAAATTTATTGAAATTAATTAATATAATTATAAAAATGAGTGTGTGAAATAACAAGTCTTAGACAAAATTGATAATTTCATCCAAGAGAATAACACTAATGGGACAACATACCCAAATTGATGGGATGCAGCCAAAGCGATTCTAGTGGAAATTTTATATCTCTTGATATTTACTTACATAATATAAAGAGAAGATCAATGAATTGGACATGCAATGAGAAAAATAACTCACTGTGATTTTTTCTTGGATTTTTTAGGAGGATTAATTTGCTATCTTATCTCAATCTGTTTGAAGTTCTTTTGGGTAGAGGAGAAGGGGAACTATTTGTATTTTCTATTACTCCACCATCTTAACTTCATTTTTTAAAATTTAAATTATTTTTAATCTCAGCTTCAATTTCAAATAAACCCATACCTCCTGTATGCTTACAGAGTCTCATTAGCAAATTATCTTTTCTAGTGAATTAAATGATTTTCTGATGTCATTTTCATTCCTCACCCACAGTGAATAAATGTGTACTGTTAACCTACATGATGAAGATAATTCCTTCTGAAATAATAAATGTAATGTGCATCAATTTTTCAAATGGTGAAGGAGTCTGTCCTATACAACATTAAGTTAAGTATATTTGCACTGATTTCCTAGATAAACTGGGGCTAGAAGCCTGATCTCTCTTTATTTCACTTATTCTTATGGAAATTAAATTGATACAAGACTTGTGAAGTGAACAGGCTCTATAAAAATAAGCATATTGTTAATTTTCTTTTTCTATAGATATAATTTACTCACTGTGGGGTGCTTGACTGGTGCAGATTGGTGATCAGTAACAAAGCACTAGAAATATTGACTGAAGCATTTGCAGATTAATAGGTTTATAATGGTCACAAATCTTGTATGTGTCAGTGGAACAATTTGAACCTGGATTTTTCTGATTCCAAGTCTGACCATCTTTCTACTATGGAGTGCTGTCTCTTAAATAGTTAATATGATCATTTCAATTATTTACAATTATGCTCTACATATTTAATTTCTCTCCTCAATAATAGTACTTAATCACATTTTTCAGTTTGTTCTATAAGACAATTCATATAATATGGTGAGAATCAGAATTAGGCATTTAGAAAAAATTGAATCAAACACCTGCTGTTATTCAAATAATCTCATGACTGCTGCCACCAATTAGACTGCAGTTTAAGTTAGGAAACGAAAATGAGATATTTTATAAACTTGTCCAGATGTGAAAACACCTGCCTCTGTAAATTCTTTGCACAATGAAACTAAATTCTAAACTCCTAGAATAAAAATAATCAATCTAAAATCAGATAATAATTATGAGTGAAAAGGATATTGCCATCACTGATCCACAAGAAGGACCATCAGTCCCAGGAAACATTAACAAGTTTTACAACATTTTTTTTAAAACTTAGGGCGAAGATGAATCTATGCATGCCATTTCTACTGCCTGTTTTCTTTCTCCTGTATTCCTTATTAGAATTGTAGCCTCTAGCTCCAGGATAGGTGGTTGAAAAACCGTTATTTTTTTGTCTCATCAAATTACTTACTTTTCCAGACATTTACCTCCCTCCTAACTTTCATCACCACATGTTTTTCACCAAGAATTTCTTTTTAAGTTCACTTTATAGACCAGATATAGTTTTTTTTTAGTTAACAGGGAAGAAAACCAGCATAGCAACAGAAAACCTGAAAATTATAAAGTACAATTTTTTTTAAAAGGGCATTTGTTATTTGTAGCATTTTTTCAGAGTTTACATATTTATTGATGAAACTGTGAGAAAACACAAGTCTATACATCTAATTCTTAGTTGGAACAGTGACTATTTTTCCTAATGATACCTAACTGTCCATCTCCCAAATAACATTACTGCATTGATCTTTCCTCTGTAATAAATTTTGCTTGAAAAAATTTCAAATAATTTTGTTGCTTTTAGGGCAATCTACCTTTCTTTTATTAGGCATTGATAGTACTTGATAAAGTGCCTTATATTTCGGAATCTGGGCCATATGTTTGCGTGCTTCACAATCTAATATGATATAAGAATGGGGCCTTAGAGGGAATTGAAGAGGTTAAAAATAAACATGACTCCTCACCTTGTCTTGCTTTGCAACTCTGCACATGATCTTATGACAGAAGTCATTCTATGACTCCATTCATCACCACTTAGAAGGCCCAGGGACTTCCAAAGATATCTTATGCCATATAATTAGAAAGCAACTAATCAAGAGGGTTTGATTAATCAAAAGGTTGTAAGTAGAGATAGGATGAAAAGCACTTAAGCCTTCAAAGGATGTATATTTTGTGTTTCAGAATTCTCAAGGACCAATTTACAAACATATAACCTCTAATGATCTGAATCCAAAGTTCTGTGATTTTATTAATGTGATCTTTTGAAAACAGTTATCAAGACTCTTTTATGAGTTAGTAGGAAATCTGTATGTCCTGTTGCATTAAGAAAATAGCTATTTGGCCATATAGTTTGGTGATTAGCCTTTCTAAACTTAACTTGTCCAGTTCTTAGACCAGCCTACTGTGTTCCTAGCCTGACTCAAAGCTTTTCTAAAAAAGTCTTCAGAAACTCAGGATCACATCCATTTTGTTATACAGCACTGTAGAAATATTGTAATGGAATAACAATCTATGATATAAAAAATGACTTTCCCCCCCTTTCACTATAGCAAGTTTATTGATGGTATAAGATATAAGGCTCTCGGTTTTCCTCCTTCTCCTTCCACTACAAGGGTATCTTGGATTAGGATTCTGTGTAGTTTGTAGAATGTGAACCAATAGATGCAGTTTGTGAACTCTCAGTAGTATCAATGGCTTTCTGCTTTGTTCTTTCCATAGAGGCCACATAGACCAGAAATTGCACTAAATAGCAGTTATAACTAGATTCACTGTCATGTGGCTGTCACTCTTATAGTCCTAAGATACAACTTGGTCCCTTGCGAAGCCCAGGATATCTTTTAAGGGATCTTCTGTTAAGTGCTTCATAACATTTTATTGTTATCATCAAAGTTGGTAGGTTTTTCCAGGTAAAGAGTGAGATGCATGATAAATATATTGGGAGTGGGGAAATAGAAGAACATGGTTGTAAACTTCCCAATCAGCTCAGGGATGACTGCCCTCAGCACTGGCAGTACTAATGAAGTAGGGTGATATTTTGGGTAAAACCATCACAACCTAACTTATCAGAGGTGCCAAATACTATTTTCTAGGTAGTAGGAATGACATAAATTGTGGTCGAGTCCTTCCAAAGTGCTAACGTAGTCATGAATGATCTTGGTCAGAAGTGTTAAGTGATTGGTAATATAGTGATATTATTGACAATCTAAAGATAATTATAATTTTTCTCATGGCTTATTCCCATCATGAACATGAAAGAGCAGAGATAATTTCATGTTAGCTACATTTTTCAAGTTTGTCTCAGTCTTTTGCCAGGTGGGAAAGATATCAAGTGGGAAAGATACTCTATATATTTGTTCTCAGCATATTTCTATTTAACATTTGTGGGTTCAAAGTTCTAGGAGATCATAATGGTTTTTCTATTTATTATCAGCTTTTTTTTCTCAGGCTTGAAGGCACTCTCTTAAATTTGCTATGGGTGGATTAATATCGGAACATAAAAGCCATGTAATTCATTTAGTTGTAGTCAATGAATGGGGTCTTTGGTGGACACTCTTCCTGAGGTGAATGCATCTCTGTTACCAAATTTCCAAGATGGCCCAGTCTGTTGACTCTGACTTTCACCATATTGTCTCATGGATGCTGCTATTGCCTTAGATACTGGGACCAAGCCTGAGAGAAAAACTGAGCTTGACATTGATATTACTCATATATATATATATATATATATATATACACACACACACACATATATGTACATGCACACAAACATATTAACATATATACATATATGTACATGCATGCATATTAGACAATGTACACCACACATAAACACATAGACTACATGCTTGCAATATAGACATGCATATGTATATATATAAATACATATACAAACACATACTCACAAATCTATACACATGTAAAAGGATACAGACAATGCTTATTAATACAGCTTTCAGTTCAAATTCTATAGTCCTATGACAAACCTGTATCTGCATCTTTTTTTTTTTTTTTGCTGAGACAATTGAGGTTAAGTGACTTGCCCAGAGTCACACAGCTAAGGCATGTTAAGTGTCTGAGACCAGATTTGAACTCAGGTCCTCCTGACTTCAGGGCTGGTGCTCTATCCACTATGCCACCTAGCTGCCCCTAGCCTGCATCTTTTGATATTACATTGATAGATTGGCCCATGATAATGGCATAATGCCATTTTTGGAAGGCTAACAAAAACAAAAATTACTTTATTAAACTAGCCAATAAATGAGCCACATGCAAGGTATGCTTTTATTAATAACTTTGCTTAGCTAATATAAGGGATTTGAAAGCCTGGAAAAGCCTTTAGGAAATTGTTGTTCATCCATCTGTACTAAAAGCAGGGAGGTGGAGGAAATGGTTCTGGCTTTAATTTTTTTCCTTATGTTATTTTTGTGGTTTAGATATCACTCTATCTTGTATCCATTAATGTGTATGGGTGCATAGAGGAAGATTTGTAATTGAAAAACTGAAGATCCTGAACTTCAGAGCAGTTCATTCCAGAAAGTACCATGGATGTTGAATTAAATGTTATTTCCTTACTAAAGACTAAAAC
This sequence comes from Myrmecobius fasciatus, assembly GCA_023553655.1. Lineage (NCBI taxonomy): Eukaryota > Metazoa > Chordata > Mammalia > Dasyuromorphia > Myrmecobiidae > Myrmecobius > Myrmecobius fasciatus. The sequence goes on along the minus strand of JAJPUD010015480.1, from coordinate 26,291 downwards.
TAGGAAACGAACAATGTATACCTTAAGTTAGAGTTTGGTTACTGATGGAAAGTCTGATCTAGTAACAAGAAACTTTAATTTAAAAAATAGAGTATGCTAAAAGAAAGACCTCTTAGCCAAGACTAGCCAAGAGACAAAATACTCCTTGATGAAAAAAAAAATGAGGAAAGTTTCTCCACTTGTCTCTAAAGACTTTTTTATGTCCTTTGATTATAAGGGCTGATTCTTTTCTGAAGGAAATCTGAAAAGTCTGGGTGCTATAAACTGATAAAGTTTGGCAGAGCTCCCTCCTCTTATTTTAAGATAATAAGAAAGAGATAAATGAAGGTATGTAGCTAAAGTCAGGAGCTGGAAGGAGAGAGAGCTCTGGTTGCATTTGTTACCAATGTGTGTTTCCCTCTACATCATGTAACTTGGCCCTGTGTTCTCTATGTGAACATCTCTCCATGTGTGTCTCTAAGATGTTTCTAATCTTCTATTTATTGGAGATGTTTCCAAGATCTAGAACAGAAATATTTTATTGCTACTTTTCCTATGTTGCTGTTCAGTTATAATATGATCATAGATCTGAACTGATTGCATTCTCTGGCTTTCAAATAAGAATAAGCTAAAATGTTAAGCAGAGTATAGACTCAAAAAACCTTGAACCTGGGTATCATTATCTAGTAACCCACTCTATGAGTTGGAGTAATTCCAAGTTGCTATAACAGATTGCTCAGACTAAATAAAAGTACTAGTGTGGTCCTGCAGCATAGTCTCCCCCCCCACCATTTTATTTATTTATTTGCTTTTAGCAAGTGCTGAGGGGTTAAGTGACTTGCCCAGAGTCAACACAGCTAGGAAGTATTAAGTGTCTAAGGCCTGATTTAAACTCAAGTTCTCTTGACTTCAGGGTTTGTGTTCTATTCCCTGTGCCATCTTAGTTGTCCTTAGTATAGTTTTTATATTTATGAAGAATTTAAACTCTCAATTTTTAATATGTGTGTACCATATTACTGATTATTTACAGTTTCTTTATAAAGTCAAGCAGTTCTTGATAATTTGCACAAAAATGTGAATAAATCCTTCATATCTTTGACAATTTTATCTTAGAGAGGCATTTTATGGTAAACACATCCTTCTGTCTTTATATGGTACAAAAAGATCACTAATGAAATGGGCGTACCTGCATATTTGACAAATATGCAATCAGGTATTGATTCTTCTTCCCAGGTCCTGCTTGTAAACAAAATGATTGAAGTAACTTCAGGTATTATTTGAAGAGCCCAATCTTTTAAGCAATGTGCATTAACTTATTCCTTACAAAGAAATCCTGAGCAACCAAGGAAATGATTTCAATATGGACTGAAATGTTTATTATATCAAAATTTTTCAAAAGAAAATCTTTACATAAAACTCAAGACATTTTGTCTGTGTTGCAAAGCTATATTTCAACAATAACAATATGGCCAATCTTGGCAGTCTCTTGGGGACCTGGAACAGGCTAGGTTTCCTCTATAGATCTGGCTAAGAGGATTTTTATGGTTTTTCCTATCTTGATTCCTGCACAAAATTGGATTTAGGCCAATTTATCCTCCATTCCAGTATATAACTACAAGAAGCCATCTGTATAATTCCTGGGAGAGTCTCAGATGGGAATGTATTTGCTCCTTAATCATCAGTCCCTCTTACTCTACTATTGGTTACCTTCAGTAACTGGTTGCTTTCATAGTGTATCCTCATAACTCTCTGTGGCCTCTCCTCCATGACGTAACTTGGATGGCTTTCTACACAGGTTTGGTCCTGTGATTACAGCTTTTATGATCACTTCTAATGATAAATGTGGTCAAAGCACATTTTTCATTCAGTTTATTAAGGAGAGCTCATTAATGTTTCATTGTTCCAACCTGGTGAATCAGGCTCTATTCTTATGAATAAAAGAAGTGAATATTCTTATTTCTAGCCCTAAACCACCATTTCTAAGGCAGAGGTCTAAATTTCAAAATCAATTAATTTTTAAATGCTGACTTTTGAACTGGTGTCACTTGTAGTCCATGATTTTGCATTTTATAGTCCTAAAGTTAAAATCTCTTTGAGAAAGGTTATGTATTGAAGTCAGAGATGAAAATGAGGTGCTCCGTCATACCAATAAGGACGATGTCTGAATTCTGAATTGTCTCCATCCTTTGTTAGCAACAATAGTTTCTGTTTTTTTTAATAAATTTATCAAGCCATGTCTGCTAAAGTTCTCATGCAGTGTTTCAGAAAATCACAGATCTATAGCTAGACATGGCCTCAGAGTTCATTTTGTCCAAATCCCTCATTTTATAGTTGAAAAAACTAAGGAAACTAAGGGGCCTGTGGAGGTTAAATGACTTTTTCAAAATCACAAGCAAGTGTCACAGTCATGATGAGAATCCAGTTCTTCCTAATTCTAATCCAAGTGAGTATTGTGTTCCCCCCCACACACACACAGTGCTGATTTTAAAGATCTAGTGTATTTTTCATTATTCCATATATTGGCAAGGAGGTGATACCAGAATCTATAGTCGTGGATCACCAGCTCTCATATGTTCTTTCAAGATGGATGATGAGTAAAATGAACAGAATAAAGAGAAAAATATCTGCAATAATGACATTGTAAATGAAAATAACCCCAAGTGGAATCACAAATAATTTGATTTAACAAACAAAAATAATATGAATTACTTGAAAATTAAGAACTCTAATTAATGTAGTGACCAAATGTTATTTAAAGGGGACCAATGATGACAAATATTACTCACCTCCTGACAAAGAGACAATGAACTTAAGAAGCAGAATGAAATATATGTTTTTGGACATGGCCAATGCAGGAATTTGCTATGAGTGACGATACATATATTTGTTAAAAGCATTTTTCTCTTCCTTCTCTTCTTCTACCTTTTTTTTCCCTCCTTCCTCTTCCTTTTCTGTCCTCTTGTTCCTCTTCTTCCTACTTCTCTTTTAGCGGTGGTATGTTAGGAAAAAGAGAAAAAAAAAACTATTATTTTTTAAAGTTTAAAAAAATGATAGTGAACCTAAAAAAATAAAAATCTTTAAAGTAGAGGTCCAGTAAAATATAATGCAAATCAAATTCATTCAGAAGGTCATTAAATGATTTTTAAATCATTAAATGATTAAAAAAACCAACTTTTTGGCCAATACAACTTATAAATACTACCTAATAGTCAAACAAAAGTTATAATTATTGTTCTGTAAAGGGAGTACATATACCAATAAAAATTTGTATCCTTAAAATTTTAGTTGAGACCTATGACAGGAAGTATGGGATAGTTGATAAAAATCTCCACTTAAAGTCAGTAAGAACTGAGTTCAAGTCCTATTTCATGACCAATCAGTCAGTTCCAGGAAACTCTCTAAGACTGTATGTTACAGTACTTAGTATTATCGAAATCACAATTTTAGGCCCATGACATACTAAAATATTATTTAGCATGTGGGATGATAGATTCTGACTTAAATGTTGTAGAGATTCCTATCCTATTTCTCATATTTGTGTCTTTCTCAAATAATTAGAAGAGAGCCAGAAACAAAGACAACTACAACAGTAACAAGATTCAAATTCAAAGTAAATTGGAATTAACAAAAATATGACAAAGAACTTGTCTTTTGGTGCAGAATTTTTTAAAATTCAAATGCAGCAAAATTATATCACTAAACTATACAACACAAAAAAGACTTTGAAGCATAAAAAGAGATGTGACAGGCGATTAATCTGCCATCATGGATTATTGGTCTTTTGTGCCTTGGAATGCAAAACTTGATAGAATGGTTTAATGTAGAAAAATAAATTCTACTCCTAATATTTTATGAAACTATTAAATTGTACAGTTATATGATTTCCATATGAATATATTAAACATGTATGAGTTACATATTAATAGGAAACATTCTCAGAAACAGCAAATTCTGGTAGAAGAAGCAATGAAAAGGGAATTACTAACGTTCATTTTTAGTCCCAGTTTCATTATAAATCAATTCTTTGACCTTGGCAGAACACTTAATGTCTTTGTATCTATTTCCTCAACTGTCAAATACAAAATTAACACTGCCTTACCTATGGGTGTTGTGATGATCAACTACTATAAAAGTCAGTCAGTAAAAAAAGAGATTTGAAAAAGTATAAAAATGGAAGGAATTTTTATTAATTTCTATAACAAATAGCCTTTCAATGTAAAATATAATTTATACAGGGACATGCAATTTATAATAGCTTTTTAGATGCAAAAAAGCAATAATTTGGCATAGGCAGTAAGTGAATTGATCAGAAATCCTTTATTTAAAAGATGCCTTATATTGCGGTTTAAAAAGGAATCTCTTATTTAAATACAAACATGCTTTCACTAAAGCATCACTAGGTGAACAATATTTTACCTATAATTAAAATTTCTATGTGAAGAGTGGAGGCTGCTTGAAGCACATCGAATTTTAAATCACTGGATAACCTAGGAGTCATCAGTTATATACACAAAAAATCATTATATTATACTTGTTTGAGTTATAGCTGAGAAACGATCTGGGATGCTGGATCATAAGATTTAAAGCTAGAAGTGACTTTGTACCTCAGCACAAACCTAAGTATCTTGTAGATGAGGAAACTGAGATGGAGAAATTTATTAACTTATCCGAGGTCAAACAGATACTAAGCAACTAAATTAGAATTCATCCATAAGTCTTACTCTTAAGTTTAACTAAAGAGATGTGTTTTTAATTTTCCTACTTATTTTTGTGACCCATCCAACCTCCATTTCTCTATTCAATAACAGAAATTATTTCTTTTTTTTCTCTTTTTTTATTAATATAAAGCTTTTTATTTACAAAATATATGAGTTACCTTTCAACATTGACCTTTGCAAAAACTTTTTTTCCCAAGCTTTTCCTCTCCTTTCCCCCAACCCCCACCCCTAGATGACAGGTAATCTAATACATGCTAAATAGGATAAATTATATGACAAATACAATACATGTATACATATCTATACAGTTATCTTACTGCACAAGAAACATCAGATCTAGAAAGAGAAGAGGAAAAAAAACAACCTAAGAAGGAAAACAAAATGCATGGAAATATTCACAGAAAGCGTTAAAATGCTATGTTGTAGTTCACTCTCAGTTCCCACAGGCCGCTCTTTGGATGTATATGACTATCTTCATCGCAGAACAACTGGTTTGAATCACATCATTGTTGAAGAGAACCATGTCCATCACAATTGATCATTGCATAGTCTTGTTGCTGTGTATAATGTTCTCCTGCTTCTGCTGATTTCACTCAGCATCAGTTCATGCAAGTCTCTCCAATCTTCTCTGAAATCCTCCTGTTGGTCATTTCTTACAGAACAATAATATTCCATAACATTCATATACCATAATTTATTCAGCCATTCTCCAA